>JASANE010020841.1:0-37554 GCA_030248225.1 Trileptium ribeirensis | reverse complement strand
TTCATTCGCTCCGTATTGCTCGGGGTTGCTGAAAACATTTCCACGAAAACACTAATGAAATTAAGGTTACTCACTACTCATTCAACCTCGAAAGCATATAATTTTCCTATTAATTAGTGCATTATTTTGATTGAAACAGGTAATTTCCGCAAAATAATTGCGTGTTAAATGTAAATCTTTTGTAGCATATCTAGTTTAGACGTTTATGTATATCACTCTCATATATTAAAACATTTTGCGGTTAAGTTAGAGCCTATTTTTAATATGCGTTTATGTTTACAGGTAAATATCGTATTTGGTCTTCGCAGGTAGCTGAACCGACGTAAATAAATCCACTTATTCAAAGTAAATCTGGTTATTGATCGACATAAGAAACGATTACACGTTAATTTCAGTACCTTTCATAATTTTAGCTAAGACTAACTTTTTTACGAAACGTTTCTTTTGACGGTATTCATAGAATTCTTTACGGTTAATTATCAATTCACGATTCATCGTTTTGTTCTACTACAACGCCATTTGGCCTACCTGTAAACTCGTTGATTGGTTTGATGTGAATTGACAAGACTTACAGGTTAATGCTTACTAGTATGTGCTCACATTGTATATGGAAATGCGCATACGGATAGATATTTATTTTACTCATTTTAAATCACTTATGTATTCAAACACTTTTTATAAAAAGTTAATGAAGTCAAAGATGGCATTGTTGTTATGCGTAAAGTGGCTTTAACTCTGGTTGTTGGCACTACATTCTTCCATGCACAGTAGCAAGTTCAGATTGATCAAACCAACTATTCATACCCATAATTGATAACAGGAAAATATGCATTATTTTTTGGTTGAAAAGCACTATTTTAGCATGATGTCGGGAAATTATCAATGATATAATATTCAGCCTAGATGCTTACGCACTGTCAAAATTTAAACAAATGTTACAAGTCACTGTTAAATTATAGTAACAACAACAACAACATCTAGGCGATTTCGACGGACAGTTGGTTATATGTCTTTTTATCTTATTGCAGTAAGGGTAATGAGTTGATTTATGAGTCTGAAAAATTGTAACTACATCAACGCCGATTAGGATCGTGTCTAAAGCTGTACGCCTGATAGTCACCTGAACAGTCGATTACTTCAACCCATGATATAATACAACTTAAAATCTATAACAAAAATGTAGTAACACCGACATCGGCCAGATTAAATTTTTATGATATTTACCAGATTAAAAATGTTAATAATTTACTGTTAACTGCAACCAGCAATAACTATTTAAGCAACTGTTTTAAGATTCCGATTCCAGGCGACACAATACGGCACATAACATCGGATAAAGTGAAAGACTACCGTTTTAAGCAACTGTATTAAGATGCTGATAATAACATAATACGGCACGTAACATCAAGTAAATTTAAAGTTACACACTACACTTTTAAGTAACTGTGTTAAGATGCCGACTAAAGCAACAGTACGTAACATAATATCGGGTAACTGACAAGTTACCTTTTTGGGTAAACTTACTGGTTTATTAACGCAAGTTAAAAATGCTATACAACCCACGTTCCCGTTCGAAATATTAATCTTGAGTGGTATGAGTGAAGTCAGTATTTTACTTAATGTAAGCTTTATATATTGTGAAGCTTAGCCTAAACTTTAGGCTTAAGGTACCGATAGCGGTATATCTTGGTCTTCACTTTATTGGGTTATACTAGAAGCTTTCTATGCACCATCCAAAAAATTCATTTATTTATCTTTAAGAACTCAGATTTGCATCAGGTTTGATGGCTAATTTACGTGAAAGAAAATTCTATGATTATAACCTACATTCATAATACGTCACAAAAATTTATACATTATCACAACCAATAAACTCCTTGACGCTGACTGCATGGTTATCCCAATTACTATATAAATAATAAACATTTTATTGCTGTATATGTCTACAATATAATTCGAACCCGTTGACATTACGTTAAAGCCTGAGCCTTCGGTTCAGCCTAATGACGGCCGATAGGAGCATACTAAATTAATAGATGTGTTATAGCCGACATATCTTACAAGTACGTTTACTCTTATGGCTTAATATTTTATTGCTGTATATGTCTAAAATTTAATTGGACCCGGTTGACATTTTACGTTAAAGCCTGAGCCTTCGGTTCAGCCTAATGACGGCCGATAGGAGCATACTAAATTAATAGATGTGTTATAGCCGACATATCTACAAGTACGTTTACTTTATGGCTTAATATTTTATTGCTGTATATGTCTACAATATAACTGGACCCGGTTGACATTACGTTAAAGCCTGAGCCTTCGGTTCAGCCTAATGACGGCCGATAGGAGCATACTAAATTAATAGATGTGTTATAGCCGACATATCTACAAGTACGTTTACTTTATGGCTTAACATTTTATTGCTGTATATGTCTACAATACAACTGGACCCGGTTGGCATTACGTTAAAGCCTGAGCCTTCGGTTCAGCCTAATGACGGCCGATAGGAGCATACTAAATTAATAGATGTGTTATAGCCGACATATCTACAAGTACGTTTACTTTATGGCTTAATATTTTATTGCTGTATATGTCTACAATATAACTGGACTGGACCCGGTTGACATTACGTTAAAGCCTGAGCCTTCGGTTCAGCCTAATGACGGCCGATAGGAGCATACTAAATTAATAGATGTGTTATAGCCGACATATCTACAAGTACGTTTACTTTATGGCTTAATATTTTATTGCTGTATATGTCTACAATATAATTGGACCCGGTTGACATTACGTTAAAGCCTGAGCCTTCGGTTCAGCCTAATGACGGCCGATAGGAGCATACTAAATTAATAGATGTGTTATAGCCGACATATCTACAAGTACGTTTACTTTATGGCTTAATATTTTATTGCTGTATATGTCTACAATATAATTGGACCCGGTTGACATTACGTTAAAGCCTGAGCCTTCGGTTCAGCCTAATGACGGCCGATAGGAGCATACTAAATTAATAGATGTGTTATAGCCGACATATCTACAAGTACGTTTACTTTATGGCTTAATATTTTATTGCTGTATATGTCTACAATATAATTGGACCCGGTTGACATTACGTTAAAGCCTGAGCCTTCGGTTCCGCCTAATGACGGCCGATAGGAGCATACTAAATTAATAGATGTGTTATAGCCGACATATCTACAAGTACGTTTACTTTATGGCTTAATATTTTATTGCTGTATATGTCTACAATATAACTGGACCCGGTTGACATTACGTTAAAGCCTGAGCCTTCGGTTCCGCCTAATGGCGGCCGATAGGAGCATACCGAATTAATAGATGTGTTGTAGCCGACATATCTACAACTTCAATCTTAATGTTATGTATGACTCAAACTATAACAGATATGGCAGCGGGCTATGATTATACAACTGCTGTATTCCAAAGAACTTGGTATACGTACACTAAGTAGTTGCATGTGGCTCCTGCATTATGCGCATTTTATTTAGGAATAATTACAAAATGTAATCCGCTGCTTAGCACTTCTGCGTTTGCACACGACCTGACCGATATTGAAACTATGAATGTTTGAACAAACATTACATTTTGAAGTAAACAAACTTATATATATATAGTATTATGATATTGTCAGGGGTGTGAACAGGATTTCCGTCTCAGGGTAGACCAAGTTGAAAATTTGGATTGGAGGGGGCCGAATTTGGGATGCATACCTTTAATTGTTAAACTTCGAGTTTTGATACAAACCAAACACTTGAATTTTGAAACGATGTGGGGGAGACATGGCCCGGTGCCAAGGCCCCTTGGGTACGCCGATAAGTATTGTTTAAATATGTAACGACAACAGGCCTGCTTTCAACTGTAACAACTGCAAAAATTATGGCATTTGACAGTTATATAAATGAACTTCATATTTAAACTATTGATGTCAAGCCTAATATGTGATGCAGTGCTTGATAAACTAAAGCTGACGCCAGGAATTGAACCTGGTAAGCAAGATTACAACCGACGTGCACAAACCACTGAACCATTGAGGAACTGTGGTTCAGTTCCTTAAAGAACCTAGCGAAGCGACCGAATAGTAGCGCACGTTGAAACATCGGACCTCCAACTGTTACTTTAATACAATGCATTATAAAAGTTCATCATTGGACATGAAAGACCCAATTAAGCGCTAACAAGGTTATGACGTTTACAATATTGAAAAATTTGCTAATATTCAACTAACTAATGAGACCAATAGCTGACCTGTGGGACAATAATTATAACATCTGTATGTACTGACAACAAAGTAACATGATTCAGAGGGACTTTTAACACATAGTAGCAATTTCATTATCAATTACACTCAGCTGCTTATTTTGTAACACTCAGTAAAATATAAGCTAAATTATTAATTGCAATATGTAGGTACGCCAATACTGCATTGAAACTTGATATCATTATTACGCCAAACCAAATCCGATCACCGCAAATGACACGGATAATTGAACGAACCACCAACAGTGAAGATACCAAAAGACTATTTCATCCGTTTGAGCTTATTCTTCTTCTTCTCATTCTTGTTCTAGATAATAATTGCACATAGCAACATGATGGTACGAATCTGCATAATATTATATAACTATTTCGTATACTGGTGGACATACAACGTCGCTATCATCATCAGAATCAACTTAAACACAACAGTTAGTAGCAGCCAATATTTTCCCAGTTGTAAGCGCTGTTTTCCAAAGCGTTTGACCACCAAATATAATTTTCGCTACCGACAAACTTTCCGCGAATTAGGTCAAGGTTTATTTAAACAAAAGCATCCGCAGTTCTAGTTACCAACCCGTATGGTTTGCTCGCTGCTCATGGCCAGTCAACCATTGTGTCATTTTATTTATATTATTATATATCTTCGGTGACAGTCGACCAGCCAGGAAATAGCATATAAATATTAGATTGTTAGTAGTTACGAATATAATATTTTTGGACCCTCGTTCGCAGGACATCAATTACGTCAAAGCGGCTGTGTTGCTTATATGTCTGGCTAAGCAGTATGTTTATAGAAAGTATTGTAGAAAAACTGCAGTACCTCGTTTCAAGTCAAGCTGAAGGGAGTAACGATATATCCTTAAAAGAAGACAGCTTAGTGCGAGGTTTGAACACAGGGCCGCAGCCCCTACCCGGCTGAAGGCTTACAATAAGGCTCACAATAACGACCTAATCTTAGGCTAAGGCTCAGGCTAAGATTATGGATATTGCATACGACACACCCAGAATCTTATACCTTTAAAGTTTGGTCCTTTGTAAATTTAACTAAAAAACATAGCTGGTAATAATGATTGTTATGAAATCCAAAAGCTATTTCTTAATTGCTTTTATAAAATATTGTTTCATCTATTTGCATATAGTCACTGTTTTCACAAAAGTTTGTTACAGCTGCGGCAAATTTATAGGTCTACGAATTCACCCTTGGATTGGGCGAAAGCTCATATTAGGCTCGATGCATGCTTTATGAAATCTTTAGTTCAATATTGTGAAATACATTGCAAGCGCCGATGTGATGAATTATTTTATTTCAAGACAATTTCGGTTAAATAAGAGCTTTTATATATTGATTTGAGAGAGATATAATTATATATTTATATTATATTTGAGAGAGATATATATTATATATTTATATCTATTTATATGTCTCATGTTTGTTAAAATACATGGTAATGTTAATGAGGACATATTGTGACACCATTTACAGCAACAAAATGTTTATTATTTATATATACTGATAACCATGCAGTCAGCGTCAAGGAGTTTATTGGTTGCGGAGAGTTATAAATTTTTTGTGACTAATTATGCGTAAATGTAGGTTATAATCATAGAATTTTCTTTCACGTAAATTAGCCATCAAACCTGATGCAAATCTGAGTTCTTAAAGATAAATAAATGAATTTTTTGGCACTCGTGCATAGAAAGCTTCTAGAGTAACCCAATAAAGTGAAGACCAAGATATACCGCTATCGGTACCTTAAGCCTAAAGTTTAGGCTAAGCTTCACAATATATAAAGCTTACATTAAGTAAAATACTGACTTCACTCATACCACTCAAGATTAATATTTCGAACGGGAACGTGGGTTGTATAGCATTTTTAACTTGCGTTAATAAACCAGTAAGTTTACCCAAAAAGGTAACTTGTCAGTTACCCGATATTATGTTACGTACTGTTGCTTTAGTCGGCATCTTAACACAGTTACTTAAAAGTGTAGTGTGTAACTTTAAATTTACTTGATGTTACGTGCCGTATTATGTTATCTGTATCGGCATCTTAATACAGTTGCTTAAAACGGTAGTCTTTCACTTTATCCGATGTTATGTGCCGTATTGTGTTGCCTGAATCGGAATCTTAAAACAGTTGCTTAAATAGTTATTGCTGGTTGCAGTTAACAGTAAATTATTAACATTTTTAATCTGGTAAATATCATAAAAATTTAATCTGGCCGATGTCGGTGTTACTACATTTTTGTTATAGATTTTAAGTTGTATTATATCATGGGTTGAAAGCAAAATTGACTGTTCAGGTGACTATCAGGCGTACAGCTTTAAACACGACCTAATTGCGGTGTCTAATGTACGATACTTTTCAGACCCAGAAATCAACTCATTACCCTTACTGCAATAAGATAAAGAAACATAGCAACCAACTGTCCGTCGAAATCGCCTAGATGTTGTTGTTGTTGTTACTATAATTTAACAGTGACTTGTAACATTTGTTTAAATTTTGACAGTGCGTAAGCATCTAGGCTGAATATTATATCATTGATAATTTCCCGACATCATGCTAAAATAGTGCTTTTCAACCAAAAATAATGCATATTTTCCTGTTATCAATTATGGGTATGAATAGTTGGTTTGATCAGACCGAACTTGCTACTGTGCATGGAAGAATGTAGTGCCAACAACCAACGAAAGCCACTTTACGCATAACAACAATGCCATCTTTGACTTCATTAACTTTTTATAAAAAGTGTTTGAATACATAAGTGATTTAAAATGAGTAAAAATAAATATCTATCCGTATGCGCATTTCCATATACAATGTGAGCACATATGGATAAGCATTAACCTGTAAGTCTTGTCAATTCACATCAAACCAATCAACGAGTTTACAGGTAGGCCAAATGGCGTTGTAGTAGAACAAAACGATGAATCGTGAATTGATAATTAACCGTAAAAAGAAATCGATGAATACCGTCAAAAGAAACGTTTCGTAAAAAAGTTATAGTCTTAGCTAAAATTATGAAAGGTACTGAAATTAACGTGTAATCGTTTCTTATGTCGATCAATAACCAGATTTACTTTGAATAAGTGGATTTATTTACGTCGGTTCAGCTACCTGCGAAGACCAAATACGATATTTACCTGTAAACATAAACGCATATTAAAAATAGGCTCTAACTTAACCGCAAAATGTTTTAATATATGAGAGTGACACAACACACAAACGTTTAATAGATATGCTACAAAAGATTTACATTTAACACGCAATTATTTTGCGGAAATTACCTGTTTCAATCAAAATAATGCACTATAATTAATAGGAAAATTATATGCTTTCGAGGTTGAATGAGTAGTGAGTAACCTTAATTTCATTAGTGTTTTCGTGGAAACGCTTCAAGCAACCCTGTATATCTCAGTAGTAATCTATACGAAGTTGCTATTTTATCAAACTGATATATGTTTACTAAGATGTAGATAATCCGAAAAAAGAATACCATACCGATACAAAAGCAATCACAGTACGACTAAATTGAAAAACAACATGTTTCTCATACTATTTAGTAACTACCGGTTTGCGTAAATAATATTACTGATGAAAACGTACGCGAAATATTTCTAAAGTAATGATTTTGTGCTATGGAGGAAATTGTCGTGGTGTCGATACTGACTGTGGTCCAATGAACAATAGATGCTTCACTATTTTAATTTCACCATCATATTGAAAGGAGCCGAACTAACCCTGAGGGGTGTTACGTTATAACACTAGAAAAAGGAACAGCTTACAACGGAGTGTTCATGAGGTGGCAGCCCCCCTCCCGACTTAGGCTTAGGCTTAGTGTATGTCTCATATAATGACCTTGGATTAGGCTAAGGCTTCGCCTTAATATATCGATAACGGCATGGCATGCATTTTGATTTAGGCGCCTCAGGGTTAATACTTTGGCCTTGAAAGGTATGAAGCAAATAATGTCGGTATAAAAAGATAATGACATCTTAATCTAAATTTCAGCATGTTTATATGAGAAGAAGAGGAGCATTTTAAATAAGCTATTTGTACTGTGCCTCTGTTTTATTAACGAAGATTTTTTGACATCATGCCATGACGTTAGTCTAGACTGCATCTACAACCCAGGTTTGTGCGAACGAAAAAGTTGGATGGTATTACGCAAAATTGAGGAAGACAAACACAGTGAATACAGATTAAAAAACAATGCCCAAAATTTATGTTTAAGAAACAGGCTCGTTTGTGTTAATTGTCGCCCGACACTCGCCCATGTAACAATATGGAGCTAAAATCGAGAGACGAGTTAATATACATTTTTAATCGTCGGCTTTTGACAGATCGTAAAGAATTCAACATGTATCCCACAATACAATTGCAACGAAAGCCACCTTCAATCCGTAACCAAATATATACTCAGACAAGGAATTTATGTTTTTTATTGAAACTGCCGTCAACAGCAACCACAACATGGTTATAGTTTCCTACAAAGTGCGATGTATATACATACCAGTAACTATGAAAATCGAAGAGAAATGGAGCACGGGTGTGGCTACTCTGTGCTTATTTACCATTTTGCCGTTACCAATTGAGGTTCTTGAGCGCGCTAGAGTCCCATTATATCAATTATGCATCCGCAATACTTCAATGATAACGCTAAGGTCATTTTAGTCATGTCTTAAAGACAGGCACTTCTATTTGCAAAAACCTGAAATATATAAATTGCAAAACTTAAGAAAAATCATAATTTGAAGAGTGATATTTACGTACTACGCCCACTCAAAGGTGCCTTATTTGATGCATACCACACAAGGACAACTGCTTTTATTGTTTTTAGCAACCTCGAAAACTTAGAGACACGTTCGATTAAACTAGATACATCTATGTTGGAAAACTGGCGAAATTTGTATATTTTGTACCAAAATTTATAAGTTTTGCTCGGGCACCGTCCCGCGATGTTAATAACACTGTAATGTGGCGTAAAAATAGTGAAAACAGCTTGTTTAACGAGTTAAATAACCCTAAAATCCTATAGTTCATCGAAATTCATAGAAATATTTGCATCGTAAACATTTTGAAATGTTCACTTTTTTGAGGATATTTTTAAACTTTGGTTCATGTAGCTTGAAAACGGCAGGCCTGACAAAAGTACATAACACCAAAGTTGTAGCTAGCGGCCGATCGATCAGAAAGCTGTCAATGAAATGTTTCTGCATGGTGGTCTTCGTTTTTCGCTTGAAAACCACATCTCGAGATATAAGTCGCGAAAAATACATACCTGGATAGCGAAATTTCCAAAAAATAACCTCTGGGGTATTTTGACCTGCATGATGTGGTCGGTGGGTTTAGCGTCTAATAAAATTTCACAAATAGACTGGATTTATGATAGAATAAAAAATGTGAATATCCATCCATTCGATGATAAGTTTTTATCTCCACGTACGAATAACAACGAATTTTTTACGATTTTTACCGCTACCGAAGCTATTAGTGAAAATTCCGCTCGCTTCGTCCGCTCCGTTTCAATAAATGCGTTTTATACATTTAAACAATGGAAATAAATTATGAAAAAGGCACATCAAATTAATCGATAAAACAGAAAGAACAGACTGAATACAGCCTCTTCCTTCTGATTCATAAGAGCCTGTGCAAAGGTTTATACACTGAAATAGCTAAATTTCGATGTGCGATAATACCAAATTTATAACAGATTTCTCGTTAAAATTTGTTGTAGATAATTCCTTGAGCTAAACTATCTCAACACTTTTAGATACCCAACAGTTGTTCATTAAAAACTTCTGAGACTTAGATGCCTATATTTAGAAGACTTATTCAGCGCGCAGGTTATTGAAGAAAATTATTCAACAAATATTTTTTTTCATACAAAATGTCTATTAAATGCGCTGAGACATGCTGTTGTAAACCAACAAGACAATATTCTAAATAAGTGGTTCCTGTAAAAATGACGGTAAGAATAATTAGCGCTTATAATTTTGTTTTGGCAGTGGATATCGTGGTCAATCTACATTGAAATAGTACATACTACTATAATCTGGAATCTAAAACTTATAAACAGATCTCAATTAAGCTTTTTGAAAGTACAGAAATAAATTGTCTAAAACAGCTACTGATGTGAGTGACGTATTGGATAATTTTCAGTATCGATATAATGGTTTGAGTTAAAAACAAATTAACAAGCGCCTATTGAACAAAATTTATTATTAAATCCTATAATTTGAAAAGAAAATTAGGCTTTAGCAGCTATAATAGTTTATCGAAAAACTAATTTCACTATTTTCCTCAGAAGCCTCGATAACGTAATCCAGAGTTCCAAATTAATCCAGGTTTCTTCAGAGTAAATGATTAGTTTTCTACGAATATTGCCAACTTAACTATCGAAACGTTGAGCAAAAACAATGTATTTATACTATTCGACGCGGTTCCAACCCCGGGTGTGACAGCGGTCAGTTTCCCAGCAGTTTTAGCATCTATTAATCCATCGCAACTTCAAACACCCTTCGCCAACCAGCCACCACGTTTCCATTTCACAATTATTCCATACACCAATGACACACACTTTTCAGCTAATGTCAGAACCCCGCCGTCTCCCTTAGAGATTTTGATTTACACCCATGTGTACAATATACATTACATATGAAACCGTATATAGTTGTTCAAGAAATCACACAGTAGGTTATCTATTGCTGTCATAGCGACGTACCCGTATAATAAAACACTAATTGACTCCGCAACAGCCGTTTTCGTTTCAATCTAAAATATAGGTTCATCTTGAAATTTTGTGTATTTTCGGTCATAGAGCCCAGCCATAAAGACGCCAAACTTGCAGATAGTTAATTCCGGTGCGATTCGAGACAGTTCGTCGACTTAGTTCGGAAAATGACTATCTCTGTCAATGTTTAGGACAAAATTTTCATTATATTTTTGGGTTACAAATCGTTTACCCTTAAAACGCATAATTATAATTAAATTTTTATATTTTTGTGCAATAAAAGTTCAATTTAATATACGATTCGAACCGCATTGGTCTGTTCAGTAGAATAGTACCAAAAGTATTAAAAACGCTTATTTATAATAAAAATTTTATATTTTTGTGCAATAAAAGTGCAATTTAATTTACGATTCGAACCGCATTGATCTGGTAAGTAGAATAGTGCTAAAAGTATTAAAAACGCATATTTATAATAAAAATTTTATATTTTTGTGCAATAAAAGTGCTATTTAATGTACGATTCGAACCGCATTGATCTGTTAAGTAGAATAGTGCCAAAAGTATTAAAAACGCATATTTATAATAAAAATTTTATATTTTTGTGCAATAAAAGTGCTATTTAATATACGATTCGAACCGCATTGATCTGTTAAGTAGAATAGTGCCAAAAGTATTAAAAACGCATATTTATAATAAAAATTTTATATTTTTGTGCAATAAAAGTGCTATTTAATATACGATTCGAACCGCATTGATCTGGTAAGTAGAATAGTGCCAAAAGTATTAAAAATGCATATTTATAATAAAAATTTTATATTTTTGTGCAATAAAAGTGCAATTTAATGTACGATTCGAACTGCATTGATCTGTTAAGTAGAATAGTGCCAAAAGTATTAAAAACGCATATTTGTAATAAAATTTTTATATTTTTGTGCAATAAAAGTGCAATTTAATATACGATTCGAACCGCATTGATCTGTTAAGTAGAATAGTGCCAAAAGTATTAAAAACGCATATTTATAATAAAAATTTTATATTTTTGTGCAATAAAAGTGCTATTTAATATACGATTCGAACCGCATTGATCTGTTAAGTAGAATAGTGCCAAAAGTATTAAAAACGCATATTTATAGTAAAAATTTTATATTTTTGTGCAATAAAAGTGCTATTTAATATACGATTCGAACCGCATTGATCTGGTAAGTAGAATAGTGCCAAAAGTATTAAAAATGCATATTTATAATAAAAATTTTATATTTTTGTGCAATAAAAGTGCAATTTAATATATGATTCGAACCGCATTGATCTGTTAAGTAGAATAGTGCCAAAAGTATTAAAAACGCATATTTATAATAAAATTTTTATATGTTTGTGCAATAAAAGTGCAATTTAATATACGATTCGAACCGCACTGGTCTGTTAAATAGAATAGTACCAAAAGTATTAAAATTAACAATTTTCATGCTGAAAAGTATAATAGAAAAATATTTTTGTTGATGTATTACGACCTATCATGAAAGTGACAAATGTAACCATTCAAAAATTAGATGGAGTCACTGCCAAATCAAATGGGTTGGAACATTTGGTTGGAGTTTGGCTTCAGTCGGTTTTTATACAGCTGGGCTAGAGTAAGCCACTTTCCGAACACTAAATATACCACTTTTAGCTGTATGTCAGAGTATGGAAACATAATGCGCTTCGTATAGTTCTTTTGGATTATTTAAGAGAACTATATTGACGACAATCAATAAATTAAATTATCAACGTCTGACGTTAACAGAAATATTATTGGAAATGAGCAAACATGAAATATTACAAACAGATATTATCCAGTCCTGTAATACCTTGCTTAGCGTATAGTTAGACCAGTTATCAGTGAAGTCTAGAAACATAGGGGCACTAGAAGCTAAGCTAACTTCATCAATAAAGCTGGATGTTTTCCCCCGATTTATTTGACAATTACAGTGTGACCCAAAATTCTTTTAATTTTTAACATATATTATAACTCAGACAGTACAACTGTATAACAGCTGAAAAGATGGAAAGTAAAGCACAATGCAACCTCTTTACTGCGATCGGCGAGCAGCCTTTGGAATTTAGCTTAGATCCTAATTATACAAAACTTCTCCGACAGCTAATGAGTCTTCTAACAATGCAGTGTACTATAATAATACCCTCAGTGCATTTTGTTTTGAACAACCCGCTATTTATCATTGAATTCTAGGCTCTTACCATGTAAAATTAAATATACCCTTCTAGTTATAGTTTATCAAACTTGATAATTTTTCTTTAGATAATGATAACTTTTCAACTATAACTAAACTGAATAGAATTAATACCTATGATACTTGGGTTAGGTTCGACGTTTCAGAGGAAATAGCAGGTGCGACAGGGGGAGGTCGTTAGGGAGAATAAGTTTTGAAATATTTTGGAACTCAAATTTACAAAAATTTTTGGTACTTTATCATTTTAGTTTCCCCTAACTTTTGACAATAATGTCCTAATATTTCTCAATTTCGCCCAATTTTTTCTTATGTCTGCCCGATTTTTGTCTACTTTTTGGCAAAATTACCGCGCCATCGACGTGAGGGGGTTGTATGCGCATAGCTTCAGGGGGATCAGACTACCTTCCAAAAGAGGACCGATGACGCTCCAAGGGGTACCGAGCTCCGAGCTTGAGTGAAGGTAATCTCTCTGCATTCCTATGAGCATGTATCATACGTAAATACACGATCCTGGAATTACTGCCCTGTATTAACTCTTGTATTTTAATCCTCGTCATTGAAATTTTATGCTGTAAAGTTTATTATGTAAGGCTTTCACACGTTCTATGATGATTCCAGGTATTTATTTAAGGCGTGTTCACACACTCAAACTTTTTGCTTAAATTTTAAGCTCAAAATTTTAGCTCAAAATTTGATCAAATTTTGATCAAAATTTGACCGAAAAATTTAAATGTAAGTTACATTATTTCAAAGTTTCAGAGCAAATTTTTAGCTCAAACTTTTTCAGGTAATACATCTCATGGATGATTAGCTACAGGAATATCCTTGAAAAGTTTGATCAGTGTTCACACGTTTAAACTACACAAAAATGCAATAAAGATGCTTTGAAATTTTGATCAAAACTTGATCAAAATTTGAGCCCAAACTTTGATCAAAATTTGAGCAAAAGGTTTGAGCGTGTGAACACGCCTTAAGAATATAAATAAAGCTAATAAAACTCGTGTTGGGAATTAGTTGGAAAATCTATTGAAAATCTGAGCTGCTGTCCTTTCATTCAACAGGAGGAAACTTGCTTTTATTATATAAACTATGAAGAGAGGCTAATGGTAAAACTGAAAGACACATGTATTCAAATTTCTGGATCATCTGGATCTGGATTATCATTTCAGCATTATGCCAAGTTTTACCCCTTTGAATAATTGTATAACGTTTTATCCTTCTAAGCCTAAGCCTAATGCCAAGTAAAGGTGGGTCAACACATTCAAATTTTTTGCTCAAAATTTGAGTTCAAAAGTTTTTAAGTTCTATTCCTTTACCCCGTTGGGCTAAATTTGTATTGTAGAAAAATTGAAACAACGTTCACTCATTCAAATTCACCAAAATACAAAAATTGCCCCAAATTTGTACAAAAAGTATGACGTTTGCACCCAACTTTTGCCTTAACCTAAGCGTAAGAGTAAGCTTAGGATTAGCCTTTGCTCACATTTAAACATTAAATTTTCGCCTCATGGCACTTATGTTAGGTTTTGTTATACTAGTATTAAAACTGTTTTAAGTAAATCGTGCAAAATTTAGCAGTCAGAATTCCCAGTTTAACAAATCCGAATAGGAGATCCATGATGTACGAACGCTAACGTTGGCCGAATACGCACGGTTGTTCGAGTTCATCAAATGACATATATACTGAATCACAAAGCTGTATTCGCGGTTCATGAGCGTAGTAAAGTATACGCTGAAAGTCAGCTATGCAACATTCAGAAAACAACTGGGCGGTAAAGTTGTAAAAAATTTCACTAGTTTACGTCTTAATGTTATAAAGTTCTTACAAAAAGTGATACATGTCCCTACGCGATTGGGTACCGCTAAGAAATATATAAATGCACCAGGGCTGGAAACGTGATTTCGATTTTATACATGCTGAAAAAACAAAGCTCGGCTTATCATCTTAATGCTTACAGTCACTGCTATGACTGTACATACGCAGTAAAAATGTGCTCATTGTTTCATTTCGTTCACTGAAGTCGAATTTTTGGATTTTCAGTATTTACAGATTTAAAAGTATTTTATACTTTATTATGTTCCATATCGGAAGACTATTAAGCATAGCATCAGTGGTAATTCCAGCATGCGACTTTTACGCTTAGCCGGAAAATACAAAAATCCCTAACAACTAGACATAAAAAGATAAAATCTGGAGCAGCTAGCTGGAGCAACGTTTTGTGTTTAATGACTAGCTATTAGAAATTTACGTCTCTTGCAGCCAGCTGTAACACAAAAATC
The DNA here is from genome assembly GCA_030248225.1 of Trileptium ribeirensis. Classification (NCBI taxonomy): domain Eukaryota; kingdom Metazoa; phylum Nematoda; class Enoplea; order Enoplida; family Thoracostomopsidae; genus Trileptium; species Trileptium ribeirensis. The sequence goes on along the minus strand of JASANE010020841.1, from coordinate 22,042 downwards.
TCTTCCTGCCAACCGTTAGATACTTGAAATTCTAATATATAACAATTAGAAACTTTCGTGTTTTATAGATAGCTGTAAGAGACAAAAGTTTCTAACATCTCAGCATCAAAAGAAAAAATCAGTTATGGCCATCTGTAGTAAAACATTTTAGTATCTAACAGCTAGCTGTTACAGATTCTTGTGTTCATTGGATAACTATATAAAACTAAAGTTTCTACTATATACGGCAAAAATCTCTTACTGCTATCTCTTAGATATTTAAATCCTAAACAAGTAGCTATTAGAGATAAAAAATCTCTAGTAGCCGTTTGTAAGAAACTAAAGTATCACATGACCATGCATTAGAGATTTTAGCTTTTTGCAAATGGCTGCTGAGGACAAAACTGTGCATTTTTGCACTCATTATTTTCTGAAATCTGCATTATTGATGTATTAATCATACTTGCTCACAGGGATTACCTACTGTGAGGCATCGGACGCCCAAATGATGTGGCGATCCCATCCTGGCAGGAGGCCTAAAACTCGCCCAATCCCCATAGGATTCTCGGTGCTGTAAAATATTGCGAACATTGGCAAAAATGGAGCAAAATTAGAGGAAATAGGCAGTAGCGTGAAAACATTAGTAAAAACTAGATAAATTTACTAGAAATACAGCAAACGCAGCAAAATTAAGAAAAATTATAACTTAGATTAGAAACAATATTTATTATATTATATTTATTATAACTAAAATTAGAAAAAATTTAACCCACACCTACCCCTCCCGCTGGTTGTCTTCCCCAAAGAAGCCGAAGATTGACACCCCTCCCAGCACCGGCTACTTGTCACGGACCTCAGACATTGAGCATGTATGGTATCAATTCATACAACGTTCACGCTGGCAATTTTTGAACATGTATGGTATCTATTCATACAACGTTCACGCTAGCAATTTTTGAACATGTATGGTATCAATTCATACAACGTTCACGCTGGCAATTTTTGAACATGTATGGTATCGATTCATACAACGTTCACGCTGGCAATTTTTGAACATGTATGGTATCAATTCATACAACGTTCACGCTGGCAATTTTTGAACATGTATGGTATCAATTCATACAACGTTCACGCTGGCAATTTTTGAACATGTATGGTATCGATTCATACAACGTTCACGCTGGCAATTTTTGAACATGTATGGTATCGATTCATACAACGTTCACGCTGGCAATTTTTGAACATGTATGGTATCAATTCATACAACGATCACGCTGGCAATTTTTGAACATGTATGGTATCAATTCATACAACGTTCACGCTGGCAATTTTTGAACATGTATGGTATCAATTCATACAACGTTCACGCTGGCAATTTTTGAACATGTATGGTATCAATTCATACAACGTTCACGCTGGCAATTTTTGAACATTTATGGTATCAATTCATACAACGTTCACGCTGGCAATTTTTGAACATGTATGGTATCAATTCATACAACGTTAACGCTGGCAATTTTTGAACGTGTATAGTATCAATTCATACAACGTTCACGCTGGCAATTTTTGAACATTTATGGTATCAATTCATACAACATTCACGCTGGCAATTTTTGAACATGTATGGTACCAATTCATGCAACGTTCACGCTGGCAATTTTTGAACATGTATGGTATCAATTCATACAACGTTCACGCTGGCAATTTTTGAACATGCATGGTATCGATTCATACAACGTTCACGCTGGCAATTTTTGAACATGTATGTTATCAATTCATACAACGTTCACGCTGGCAATTTTTTAAAAATACGACACACTGATAAGCGTTATAGAAGTTGTCTCTGTGGTAGGCGATAAGTTAGACTTTCGAAACAGTGTTTAGCTAGTCTCTGTGGTAGGCGATAAGCTAGACTTTCGAAATAGTGTTTAGCTAGTCTCTGTGGTAGGCGATAAGTTAGACTTTTGAAATAGTGTTTAGCTAGTCTCTGTGGTTGGCGAAAAGTTAGACTTTCGAAATAGTGTTTAGCTAGTCTCTGTGGTAGGCGATAAGTTATGCTTTCGAAATAGTGTTTAGCTAGTCTCTGTGGTAGGCGATAAGTTAGACTTTCGAAATAGTGTTTAGCTAGTCTCTGTGGTAGGCGATAAGTTAGACTTTCGAAATAGTGTTTAGCTAGTCTCTGTGGTAGGCGATAAGTTAGACTTTCGAAATAGTGTTTAGCTAGTCTCTGTGGTAGGCGATAAGTTAGACTTTCGAAATAGTGTTTAGCTAGTCTCTGTGGTATTCCATAAGTTAGACTTTCGAAATAGTCTTTAGCTACTGATAGCAATTAGCGATTAATAATATCGATAAGCAAATACGTATTTTACAAACATAACAAATATATATTACCTCCCTTGATACTAAGGTATTATTTTATGGATGTCTACCGAAACAGTAAATAGTTTTGCGTCGTTGATTAATAATAATCTGTGACAATTATATATAAGTATTTCTAAGAACATAAGTTAAAAACGTTAAGGATTTGGTGACATGTGATGCGAAATTGACAAACGGTGTATAAGTGTCAGTCCTGATGAAAGAACTAGCACCATGGGAATTGAAACGTTTTCGAAACAAAAGCAATACAGTCCGATACAACGCTGAGCCAATGGATTTCCATTTTAGAGCATCCATGACAAAGAGTTTTGAAAACCCTTTCAATATTCAACTAAACTGACAAAATCCAGGCTTAATAATCGTATGAAACCAAAATATAGGTATTACACAAAAGCTTTTTTGCACGGCTGGCAAAAATTTTTGCCGGCATAAATACTCTATATTGCTAAAACCGCGTATAGGGCCCGGTCAGGATCGACTGATCCCTTACGTTATGCTGGGTTTTTCGTGCTCAAACATCTATAAGATTCCATGTCACCTATAATCTATACCCGAATTCTAACATAGATTAAGTTTTGTTTTAGGTTTCCGTAAAATGAGTGCACATTTTTGTATAAATTCCATGTTTAAATCCCGTTGCATGATTTCAGCTACTGTCTTCACAAATGCATGTATGTTTCAATTAATGATGCCGTTTAGAGAAGCCGACCTGGTCCATTCATGAACCAATCCATGGTGAACTAGTCTGTACCATCCCTATTCAGATTCATTCTGTGGTGTTTCTGGGATTTCTGCATAGCGCGGCTGCAAGAAGGGCGCTATTTGGCCAACAGTTGAACCTATTGTCGACCTTCTCATACAGCATTCCCACTCCTTCAGTATTCAGTATTCTAAGATAGAAAACAACACAATTGTCTAATGTTCAGTGTAAACTTTTGGTAACAATGACAGCTGAAATGTAACTACACTGCTATCTCTATGTGTTCACTCACTGCGGTCAAATTTCACTCAGGGAGGGTGGTTGTTTTTGTGATCTCTATATAACCCTAAAATACTGTTAGCCCATTACTAAATCAGCGGCGAGCCTACCCTTCAAACTAAAAACGACCCACCGTAACTAGATGAACAATGTAACGTAACACACGTTTTTGTACTTGTATCCAGCGGTGGCGTTTCAATACATATTGATGTAAACGTTATACGACAACCTTAGTTATAATGTAATTCTAATAAATATCTTAATATTGCTGGCCAAAATGACAGTCAGAGGTATGTTGTTGGTCTTCATATTTGTGCGTCAGGAAAGCAGGGGTGTGCGCGTGCAACAATTATTGAGCCCGCGGGTACCCACGCAGATCAAAGTTCTGTCCACCGCCACTAGGCGCATCACTGGGGTTCAATACGTATTCTTAGGCCCGCGAGGCCCACCATTTATTGCATCTATCTTAATGGCTCAATATCTTTGCGTTTTAAAACCATTCAAGTCTTGTTAATTTTTTGATAGCGGATTCTTCGCCAGCGATCTCTTGCTGCCCAGGCTTCACGACAAGGACGTGATGCGCTTTCGCAGCCCACCTCCCTACCGCCAAAATGGAAGCTTGCCGGCATTCAGGGAGGCTGTCCTCCCCGTGCCCAGCACAGGAATTTGTAGCGTCCTAAAGATACCATAATTTGCACTTCTGCAGCTCTTAGGTAAGAGAGCCTTTTTGTGGTCTACAGCGCCCACTAAAGGGAACTGTGTAGTGGCTTCTACAGTGCCCAGGAAAAGGGAACCGCCTAGTTTCTTCAGTTGGACGCGGTGGGACCTACTGTTAACAACGTGACCCACGACCCACACCACTCGAAACACGACTCACAGTGACCCACCAAACGTGGCGGCCCAAATGACTCACGATCGACCCACTGACCCACCCTCCATTTCTGGTCACAAAACAAAATATTTAACACTATGGGTGTTTTTCTTGCAAGTGGAGGATTGCTCGGTACTCGGGGTTGTGCTATTTTGCGATTACTTTCCGAAACCTGCGGGTACCCGCTATTACCCGTACCCGCGGGCTCAACATTTGAGTCCGCACACAGCGCGGCCCGCGACTACCGCGGGTGCCATTACCCGCGCACAGCTGTGCAGGAAACAACGTCTGCAGTGGAAAGAAAATGTTAAAAGGACGTACGGATAACCGTTAAATTATATTTGACTTATTCAGCTTCGTATAAATTAAGAGTGAAATCTAAATGCAAAAAACAGTTCATTGTAATAAATCCTTGGCGACGATTGTGCTAAATGAATCTGTTCAAAAATCTAATTAATTATCAACGACAACATCTACGCCAATCGGCTAACCAACTAACTATTTAAAAGCTTTCCAAATCGATAGTCAGTTCAATAGAGCTTAGAGTTATACTCCTCCTACTGTCATCTCTACGGTCCGCGAAAGTAATCTTAAAGCCATGGATTCTTTTTTATTAATTTTAGTTCATAAGTTTATATCTTTTCTGTTCAATTAAACGATGACAACCAAACTCAGAAACGACGGTCACCTTCACATTTTTATATTTATAGCTTCAATGACATTTTTTTATGTCTAGCGCCTATCATGTATAATTGATTATGTTTTTCTCTCCAATGAATTTCGGTTCCAAAAACGAGATAAACTGTAAATTCATTGTGTATCACAGTTTTGTTCAATATCGTGTAGTGCCAATCAGTCGCTTAGCGTTGTAAGAATTCATTATAAAAAAATTTGTAGCAGTGTAATAGTAATGACACTCGGCCATACTCCTGCACCTCAGTGTATCTGTTGATGTGGTGGGTTTTCAGCACCGCCGCCGACCAAAGGATTGTAGGTACTACCGTTTGTTGCGGTTAGTCAAACCTCTTCCTAACCGCGCACAAACCGAGAATACCAGGTGTGCTGGTAGTTGATACCCCAAGGAATCATAAAGGTAGCAATACTCTTCCAGAGAACCATTAAAGGATCCCATTCCCGAATCCCTGGCGATTAAAGCCGATAACAATAACATCATCGGATAAACTGATGCATATGACCATGGCTCTTCTAAAAATTTTAAAAGAATTTTTGGTTTGGTTAATTCGAAAAGAAATAAAAATATATTAAGTTTTTTTTCAATTAATAATAGTTGCGAAATTGCCTGGTATAGTTATGCACAATTGCTTAGTCAATTACACAATATGTGACTCAATCCTTTTAACAATATTGTTTTTTTACCTTAATACAACAATCTAAGCTTACGAATTGTAGTCAAAACCACTAAAAAAGCGTTTTGTTTTGCGAGCGCTCGGTGTTATATATATTAAACAATTTGTTTGCTTGTTTTATAACTATTTCAATTAAATTTCTATACAATTAAGCGCAGCAAAATTCACCGGCATGCCTTTTTTAACAATGCTGGCGAAATATTTGAATTCCATGAATACGTTAAACACCTGAGGTTTTTTTACGTTCTGTTCTTTTTTATAAATTATGTAATTTAGAAATCGCAAAGCTTAGCTTAGCTTCAACGTAAAGAATAACAAATTTGTTTCAGACTAAATATATTTGGGTTCGAGAACGTACATAACTAAACGTTACGCATCCTAATTCCTATGCACTGTCAGCGCGTTGTAGTTAGCTGCTCGTCCTAACGCTATTAAACATATTTGCGTTCGAGAACGTACATAACTAAACGTTACGCATCCTAATTCCTATGCACTGTCAGCGCGTTGTAGTTAGCTGCTCGTCCTAAAGCTATTAAACATATTTGCGTTTGAGAACGTACATAGCTAAACGTTACGCATCCTAATTCCTATGCACTGTCAGCGCGTTGTATTTAGCTGCTCGTCCTAAAGCTATTAAACATATTTGCGTTTGAGAACGTACATAACTAAACGTTACGCATCCTAATTCCTATGCACTGTCAGCGCGTTGTAGTTAGCTGCTCGTCCTAAAGCTATTAAACATATTTGCGTTTGAGAACGTACATAACTAAACGTTACGCATCCTAATTCCTATGCACTGTCAGCGCGTTGTAGTTAGCTGCTCGTCCTAAAGCTATTAAACATATTTGCGTTTGAGAACGTACATAACTAAACGTTACGCATCCTAATTCCTATGCACTGTCAGCGCGTTGTAGTTAGCTGCTCGTCCTAAAGCTATTAAACATATTTGCGTTTGAGAACGTACATAACTAAACGTTACGCATCCTAATTCCTATGCACTGTCAGCGCGTTGTAGTTAGCTGCTCGTCCTAAAGCTATTAAACATATTTGCGTTTGAGAACGTACATAACTAAACGTTACGCATCCTAATTCCTATGCACTGTCAGCGCGTTGTAGTTAGCTGCTCGTCCTAAAGCTATTAAACATATTTGCGTTTGAGAACGTACATAACTAAACGTTACGCATCCTAATTCCTATGCACTGTCAGCGCGTTGTAGTTAGCTGCTCGTCCTAAAGCTATTAAACATATTTGCGTTTGAGAACGTACATAACTAAACGTTACGCATCCTAATTCCTATGCACTGTCAGCGCGTTGTAGTTAGCTGCTCGTCCTAACGCTATTAAACATATTTGCGTTCGAGAACGTACATAACTAAACGTTACGCATCCTAATTCCTATGCACTGTCAGCGCGTTGTAGTTAGCTGCTCGTCCTAAAGCTATTAAACATATTTGCGTTTGAGAACGTACATAACTAAACGTTACGCATCCTAATTCCTATGCACTGTCAGCGCGTTGTAGTTAGCTGCTCGTCCTAAAGCTATTAAACATATTTGCGTTTGAGAACGTACATAACTAAACGTTACGCATCCTAATTCCTATGCACTGTCAGCGCGTTGTAGTTAGCTGCTCGTCCTAAAGCTATTAAACATATTTGCGTTTGAGAACGTATATAACTAAACGTTACGCATCCTAATTCCTATGCACTGTCAGCGCGTTGTAGTTAGCTGCTCGTCCTAAAGCTATTAAACATATTTGCGTTTGAGAACGTACATAACTAAACGTTACGCATCCTAATTCCTATGCACTGTCAGCGCGTTGTAGTTAGCTGCTCGTCCTAAAGCTATTAAACATATTTGCGTTGGAGAACGTACATAACTAAACGTTACGCATCCTAATTCCTATGCACTGTCAGCGCGTTGTAGTTAGCTGCTCGTCCTAAAGCTATTAAACATATTTGCGTTTGAGAACGTACATAACTAAACGTTACGCATCCTAATTCCTATGCACTGTCAGCGCGTTGTAGTTAGCTGCTCGTCCTAAAGCTATTAAACATATTTGCGTTTGAGAACGTACATAACTAAACGTTACGCATCCTAATTCCTATGCACTGTCAGCGCGTTGTAGTTAGCTGCTCGTCCTAAAGCTATTAAACATATTTGCGTTTGAGAACGTACATAACTAAACGTTACGCATCCTAATTCCTATGCACTGTCAGCGCGTTGTAGTTAGCTGCTCGTCCTAAAGCTATTAAACATATTTGCGTTTGAGAACGTACATAACTAAACGTTACGCATCCTAATTCCTATGCACTGTCAGCGCGTTGTAGTTAGCTGCTCGTCCTAAAGCTATTAAACATATTTGCGTTTGAGAACGTACATAACTAAACGTTACGCATCCTAATTCCTATGCACTGTCAGCGCGTTGTAGTTAGCTGCTCGTCCTAAAGCTATTAAACATATTTGCGTTTGAGAACGTACATAACTAAACGTTACGCATCCTAATTCCTATGCACTGTCAGCGCGTTGTAGTTAGCTGCTCGTCCTAAAGCTATTAAACATATTTGCGTTTGAGAACGTACATAACTAAACGTTACGCATCCTAATTCCTATGCACTGTCAGCGCGTTGTAGTTAGCTGCTCGTCCTAAAGCTATTAAACATATTTGCGTTTGAGAACGTACATAACTAAACGTTACGCATCCTAATTCCTATGCACTGTCAGCGCGTTGTAGTTAGCTGCTCGTCCTAAAGCTATTAAACATATTTGCGTTTGAGAACGTACATAACTAAACGTTACGCATCCTAATTCCTAAGCACTGCCAGCGCGATGTAGTTAGCTGCTCGTCATAAAGCTATTAAACATATTTGCGTTTGAGAACGTACATAACTAAACGTTACGTATCCTAATTCCTGATGCACTGTCAGCGCGTTGTAGTTAGCTGCTCGTGCTAAAGCTATTAAACATATTCGCGTTTGATATTGTACATAACTAATCGTTACGGATCTTAATTCCTATGCACTGTCAGCGCGTTGTAGTTAGCTGCTCGTCCTAAAGCTATTAAACATATTTGCGTTTGAGAACGTACATAACTAAACGTTACGCATCCTAATTCCTATGCACTGTCAGCACGTTGTAGTTAGCTGCTCGTCCTAAAGCTATTAAACATATTTGCGTTTGAGAACGTACATAACTAAACGTTACGCATCCTAATTCCTATGCACTGTCAGCACGTTGTAGTTAGCTGCTCGTCCTAAAGCTATTAAACATATTTGCGTTTGAGAACGTACATAACTAAACGTTACGCATCCTAATTCCTATGCACTGTCAGCGCGTTGTAGTTAGCTGCTCGTCTTAAAGCTATTAAACGATTCTTGAAATTTCTTAGCGGGACGTAGCAAAAAAATTTTCTCGAATCACTGCCGTGTCAACACTTTGTTATATGTTCGGTGATCTGCGTATTAGTACAGGAGTTAAAAAGAATTTCAGCAATATAATTTAAATATAAAACTTCGTAAATGTGTACAAACACAATATGATAAGAAATGACAAAAGGCATAACTCACTCAGCCATGCTGAGTTAAAGTCATATAATACAGACCAGGTTGTTGATAAGCAAGTACCTTGGAATTGATATTTCATTATGACTATTTCAGTTACAGAAATATGTCAAACAGTCTGTGCGTTTGGATAAATAGTTGAGGCTAGGTAAAAATTTACTTGCGTAGTACTCTCTCTAATCATTGCAAAGATATTCGGATATATCAAATATATATTCTGCGCTGCATTGAGTTTGCAAAATTTTTTTCACAGAAATTGCAAACTGCACATAACTATTGTGACATACGGAGGATATAACATTGCACAATTCTAGAATATTCCAGAATAGATAACGAATTTTATGTCGATAGTAGTAGCAAATGTTTCGAGTTTAAACTCGAAGACCCGGTATTATCCTGACAGTAGTAGCGAATGTTTCGAGTTTAAACTCGAAGACCCGGTTTTATCCCGACAGTAGTAGCAAATGTTTCGAGTTTAAACTCGAAGACCCGGTTTTATCCCGACAGTAGTAGCAAATGTTTCGAGTTTAAACTCGAAGACCCGGTTTTATCCCGACAGTAGTAGCAAATGTTTCGAGTTTAAACTCGAAGACCCGGTTTTATCTGGACAGTAGTAGCAAATGTTTCGAGTTTAAACTCGAAGACCCGGTATTATCCCGACAGTAGCAGCAAATGTTTCGAGTTTAAATTCGAACACCGGGTTTTATCCCGACAGTAGTAGCAAGTGTTTCGAGTTTAAACTCGAAGACCCGGTTTTATCCCGACAGTAGTAGCAAAAGTTTCGAGTTTAAACTCGAAGACCCGGTTTTATCCCGACAGTAGTAGCAAATGTTTCGAGTTTAAACTCGAAGACCCGGTTTTATCCCGACAGTAGTAGCAAATGTTTCGAGTTTAAACTCGAAGACCCGGTTTTATCCCGACAGTAGTAGCAAATGTTTCGAGTTTAAACTCGAAATTCTGGATAAATGCAGTTAAAACCACACGATCCAAACAGAACTTTTATTCTGTAAACACAAACAGCTATTTAAGTGGAAGTTTTGACATTGCATTTACGATAAACGGGAAAATATTGCAGCTGCCAATATGTCCATTAATCGTTTTTTTCTCGTGGATCACCAATGATTTCATTAAATACTTTATTATGCTTTACTGTTTTTCAATGATCACTGTTAAAATAATCATATAACGATGTATAATTGCAATTAAAACAACTAAACGGTGCAAACAGCTACCTTTATTCTATAAACGACAAATAGCTGTCGAACACTAAAGGTTTATCAACCCGAAATGCTGTATAAGGAAACTACCACATTTTAGAAACCCAATGTATCTAATTTTAGCTCTGTAAAATCTAGTTGTTTGTTGGTGACTAATGCTTTTGACACTAAGCTGTAAGAGAATATAACATCTAACAGTTAACACTAGAAGTGCAAATAATGCTTCTTACGCTCGAACACAAAGTTAACGGTGATAAATACAAAATTGGCCCATGTCAACTTTAGGGGCCGGACGTTATAACGTTAGAAAAAGAACAGCTTAGAGCGGGGGTTCTTGGAGCGGCAGCCCCCCGACTTAGGCTTAGGCTTAGTACATGGCTCATATAGGGACCTTAGCTTAGGCTAAGACTAAGGCTTAGGCTTAGTATATCGAGAACGACATGGCATGCATTATCCTTCGGCCCCTAAAGTTGACATGGGCCAAAAAATTTCTTACTGCTTTTTTGCAAGCGGTAACATACAATAGCTTCTTATTGATGTTCTTAGACTTTAGTTAGTTTTTTACGCTAGGCGTAAAATTTTGTCCATTTTCCACAGTTTAATATCATCAAAAACCGCATTACTGAACACTCGAAGAGCAAATATATTTTACTGTAAGAATGTGATGCCTAACTCGCAAGCAATCCTTGCGAATCAGCTAGTTTCATTTGTTATTTTCATTTCATGCTATGACATACTGTTATTTCCAACTAACGATATGAGTGTTAGTGTACTAAACTCTCGAAAAATCGCCATTTTTGTATTTTGATAATATTTATCGTACTGACTAGTTGTTGGCGATGGGATAGCTGCTAACCCTGAAAACTTTGCCGTGTAAACCAGAAAACAATCTTATCACCGTATAAAATAATATAGATAAGACACCCTTAGCGACACATTCTTCTACAAAAATTTGTTAATGCAGTCTTGATAATATAAATCGTATATACACGGGTTTCAGACTCGTATTAAATGGTTAACGCGGCTATATTAGCACCGCACTTAACTGAGTTTATGTGCCTTCTCGCAAAACCTCTCGACTTGTCTCTTTGATCTCCGTTTGTACACGATTTTCGATAAAGAAATGCTTGGTTTTAACGCAAAATAATAAAACTGCGTTCTTTGATGAGCCTGTTAATATCCAGATTATATATTAATACAAGCCTTGATTTTAGAACAAGACATAGAAAATACAATAAGCCAAGTATTCTAGTTGCATGAGACGCTGTCGTAGCGAAATATTTCAACTTTTGAACAAAATGATTATAAATAAATCGGAATGTCGTTCGTCCTTAACTACAATCATCAAACGACAGTTTTACTGTTGGAAGTACTAATAGAGGTACTCTTCCCTCTACAAAGACGAACAACGTAAAGTTTGCAAATAGAATTGAATGAAGATTTAATAATATTGATAATAAAGTTTTCTCTTAAATTTTCTATAAAAGCTAGAACTCCAAAGTCCTTATAAAAGCTAACCCAGCTTTACCCGTGCTAAATGAACTTGAAAAGAAATTACTGCAACAGCACATGCGGCAGTCATGTTTGCTGGAATACTGACTAATAGATTTTTCTGTTTCTTTGTGTCTCAACGCATTTGTGTGTCTTCTTGTGGTACGTAAGTGCTTATGAACAGCTTTCCAATTGCGTTATTTTGTCAGCAAGTGACTGAATGATGCTAGTTAATCTTTTATTTGCTGAGGATCTTGCGGTTTCTTTGTAATTGCGCTGATATACATACGCCTGTGATCTGGGCGCCACATCAAAGAAATTTACTGCAACGAAGATATATATGATTAGCAAACTTTAAGCTGTATCGGAAAGAGGTCACAAATATTGTACGTACAATGAGAAATGCCAGAACGTGGAACACCAGTCATGCTGTGATTGAAAACTAAAGTATTTTTAATGAAATCTATACAGAAAATTTTGTTCCAGGTAAACAACAGTCTGCCGACAAGCGCATCTCGTAATCGAATATATTATGTTTGCCACGCATTGTAACTGGAGCGCAAAATACATTTCAACGAAGCACTAACGAATTAACTTGGCTCCGTAAGGCTACTCGGGATCGTCCCCGCTCCCGTAAGAATAGGTTTACGACGTGCAAGTGAAATGCTAAAAATAATTAAATATGAGTGTAAATATTATATACATCACGCAAGTTGTTTTATTTAACGTAATGTGAAAATGGCATGTGAAATTTAAGGGTATTGCTTTAAACATATTAGGTAATTGTTGGCGATAAAAAATGATTTTGAAGTTGTGTCTACTAAAGTATTGAATGACATCGAATAAATTGATTCGGACTTTGGTATTTTTGCAACTAAAACAAAATTGCCTCTCGAGTATGCTCAATCGTTGCTTAGTCTAAGTTTTATTGCATATTGGTCAAACACAAGTCCAAATATGTATAAAATTAAAGGGTGTAAGGAATAAAAAGAGCTTACAGATGTGTAAACTTAATAAGCTCAATCATTTTCGTCGTAAACCGTCCTGTTAAAAATACACCAAATTGAAAGTTGGTTGATTTTAAAGCAAGCACTTCCCTAATTTTTCAAAATGTCTTACAAAACGAATTTCCATATTTTTTCAGAATTTTTGAAAAAAAAAGGTTTATAAGCATAATGAAGAGATTGAATAATCTCTCCTAATTTATCAAAATGTCTTGCAAAGCAAACTACCCACTTTCCTATTTCTTCAGAATTTTTGGAAAAAATGGTTTATAAACTTGTACATAATGAAGAGATTGATCAATCATACATCTCGAATGTAAAAAATTTGACATAATTATTAATCAACCTACTTGCTTTCAAATTCAAAAACAGCATATTACTGTATGTTTTAAAATCTAGGCGCAACTCAGATTCACGCAATTTTCTGGTAGATAATGGTATTTGTATAATGATTATTAAATAAAAATTTAAATTATTTTAAAAGATCAAAGCATACTTAAAAAATAAAACATTAAATATCTTACTAATGAGAATGAAGTGAAATAAAATTGAAGCACTATAACAAAAAATTGACCATAATCACCGCTAATTAATGGCCTGCAATTGCATTCGGTTTCGTTTTCAGATCGCATGGCTGGGTGGAATGATGATAAGCTGGTTTCAGTTTACCACTATACCTACATATCATTCCCCGTAGAATTATACGAAATCGGGCTAACTTTATCTATTAATTAATTACAAATAATTTCAACATGTAGTTTACTTTATATGAGTCTTTTCTTGAACACCTCTCAGCCTGAAATTGGTCAATTTTGAAGATACAACGGATATTTTGGTATATTTCGACTCAGCTCGACGATGCGGTTCTGAAAACACCCATTTCGGCCGCATTTATGACAATTTTTTTCTATTTTATTGGGTTTCCAATGATCCTACCATGGAACTGAAAATTTTTGAAAAAAATTTTCTCAAGACATATAATTTTATATCGTATTAATAAATTCTTAGAATAATATATTAACAATATAATAATTTGACATATGATTCCAATCATATTTTTTTAACTTTTTCCACTGTCACTACCATCGTATATATGCATTTGGACAATAAAGGCAAATGTGAAGCAATACTGGCGAGGTTTAAATTTCATAGATAGGAGCAGCATTTATATAGCACATAAGTTACTTATACATTACATATTCTCGAAGTCCGAGGTCTCAGGGGAGCAGCCTAATCCTCCGGCGGGCGGAGGAGCTATAAACTTGGGGTTTCGCCTTCAGCTACCCAATAAGGGTCAGCCTATCATTGAAGATGGGGCATGTGGGCTGCAGCCTGCCGTGCCTCCAAGGGGGTGTGGAGTTGGGCAGTTGCGTTGCCAAGATGTCCGACGCCTTAAGGGTAGGTAATCCGCACTACACCCTATGGGCACGTTTTATATGCATATGTTTATGCAAAAGTTGACGTGTTTGTATAGTCAAGTTCAAAACGAAGCAGGAATAAAATCTGTCCCCGAGATATTAGAATTACTATGTCTGAATTGCATATTGTAAATTACCGAGCTTGTGTAAATTTATTAACGTTCACAACTGTTCAAGTCACTGAGTAATTATTGTGTTGTACGACTTACCACGGAAAATGGGATTTATGTAGCACCGAGAAAATTTCTGCGAAATTTTTCCAACGGCCTTTGGTTTTAAATTGGCTACGACCTATTATTGTAAGAGCCGCCAGGTTGTGAAATTGTTTTCATCTATTGGCAGAGTATTCATTGCATGGTATATCAACTGTAATATCGAAAGTGCTACATACATCCGACCGATAGTATCCAATCATACGGAAATGGCCTGCAGCCACTTTTAATCGCATTAGAAACAAAACGTTTAGATATTTCGCGTAGTTGATCTAAGAATATGTTATTAATTTTATATGGTCTACACTGAAAATAGGTTTCTGTGAAATTTAAAAGAAATTTCTTTGAATTTTGCACCACCACATATTCTTGTAAAATTCAGAGAACCATTCATTGAAATTCAAAGTTTAATTTTTTTAAGAATTACATATCTTTGGAATTTCAAAGATAATTCTTTGAAATTTTAAGGAATATTTTTTTGAATTTAAGAGAATATCTGGTGGTGCAACATTCAAAGAAATTTCTTTTAAATTTCAAAGAATGTATTTTGAGTGTACAAGAAGATTCAATTTATAACATATCTTTTTTTGGTACGAATATCATAAATAATAAGGGCATGACTTGCTTTTTTGAAAGGCAATCAGATATGTGTACTTTGCAATTTGAAATTCTTAGGATTCTCTCCCTGGTATTGGATATAATACCATGAAGCACTCATCATGAGGTATTTCATTTGAACTTCAATATTTCTGTTGCTAGCAAGTTAGATTGGTAAAAATTCTGCATCTTTATAAAACAGAATGTGCGAAAAATTGCACATGCAGAAATTTTGCTAACGCAAATTGTTTTAAGGCGTGTTCACACGCTCAAACTTTTTGCTCAAATTTTGATCAAAATTTGAGCTCAAATTTTGATTAAATTTTGATCAAAGTTTGAAAGCATGTTTTTTGCAGTTTGGGTAAGTTTGAATGCATGAACACTGTTCAAACGTTTCAAGGATATTCTTGTAGTCAACTACCGACAAAATTCATTACTTGAGAAAGTTCGAGCTCAAATTTTGTTCTCAAAGTTTGAAATATCGCATTTTTTGTTAAAAATTGCCGTCAAATTTTAATAAAAATTTGATCAAATTTTGAGCTCAAATTTTTAGCTGAAAATTTGAGCAAAAAAGTTTGACGTGTGGACACGCCTTTACTGTACAAACGTTATTTTACGTGCTCTGCACAAAATCACATGAACTGTTAAACAACCTAAACTTTACAATTACATGATTATATGAAACTAATGCACTAAACATCTACCTCAGCTAGCAAGATCGTCTAAACTTTGCTGTCAAGCGTACTTACAGATGAGAGCGTCTACCAAGTTCCCTCAGATATAAAACATATGTCTTCGGATTCATACAGAATCGTTACCAGTCATTGTTTCTGCAATATCAGCATTTAGAGCTTCGTGTGGTCAATGGTGAATAGCGCTGTTGTGTCGGTTACCAAAATCAAGCGGACGATCAAACAAATTACGCAAGAAGGCTTGGATCTACCCGCTGCACGAAGATGGTCAATTTTCAAGATATTGTTTCAGTATAAATATACCGTTGCTAATGTGCAATAAAACTATGAGTTTTTATGCGAACTAGCATACGTTCAAATGGTGAATAGCGCTGTTGTGTCGGTTACCAAAATCAAACGGACGATCAAACAAATTGCGCAAGAAGGCTTGGATCTACCCGCTGCACGAAGATGGTCAATTTTCAAGATATTGTTTCAGTATAAATATACCGTTGCTAATGTGCAATAAAACTACGAGTTTCTATGCGAACTAGCATACGTTCAAATGGTTAATAACGCTATTGTGTCGGTTACCAAAATCAAGCGGACGATCAAACAAATTACGCAAGAAGGCTTGGATCTACCCGCTGCACGAAGATGGTCAATTTTCAAGATATTGTTTCAGTATAAATATACCGTTGCTAATGTGCAATAAAACTATGAGTTTCTATGCGAACTAGCATACGTTCAAATGGCGAATAGCGCTGTTGTGTCGGTTACCAAAATCAAGCGGACGATCAAACAAATTACGCAAGAAGTCTTGGATCTACCCGCTGCACGAAGATGGTCAATTTTCAAGATATTGTTTCGGTATAAATATACCGTTGCTAATGTGCAATAAAACTATGAGTTTCTATGTGAACTAGCATACGTTCAAATCTTGTTCGGATGTTGTTGTTTCAGATTTTCAATATCACAAAGCGTTTTTTTGCAAAAAATGCACGCTCACGTTCTAAAAACAATTGAGATGACTAGGCTTTGTACGCACCGGGTATATTCTGCCGCTATGTTTGTGTTTCCTGCCACACCATGTGTTTTGGACAATATTTTAAGACTTATATAGCTAGAGTAAACTGTGATAATGGTATGGTGTAGTCTACTACAGCATAAAGATTTTAACAATGTTGGATGGTGTGAGCCTGTGATTTACACTCATTCCTTTGTTCTACAATTTTGTTTTATTGGTGGCGTCCTGGCAGTATAAAACGATGTCATATTTAGAACAGTGCTGCACAAAGTGCTGAGAGAATTCGGTCAGGAATTGTTTATGGAGTCACACGATCCATCAAATGTAGGTACTTATGTATAATGTTCTTCACAGTCATCAGTACAATATAATATAATAGAATATAATTATATACGGTAGAATAAACATCCATAGTTAGCTTTATTGTGTCTTATACGGTGTGATTATCAAACATTTGCGTCCATATGCTGGCTTCTTCATAACGTAAACACTGCAAACATTTAAGGTACACATAAAATGTATACAAATATAAACATACATTGTATATAGTATATGTTATATGAATACATGATACAATTATATACAGTTAAATATTCTGAACAGTGAAAGCTGTTAGGATTCAAAAATAAAATATTTCTTTACTATTGTATTAATCTGTATTAATCGCTTTCTCTAATACAAAAATAGAACTATTAGGCATTGTCAAAAAAGTTTTCGGAAAAGGTCGGAAAGAATTTAAATTGGGTTCACAGCCGTACGGACGGACCAGCTGGCAAATAAATCTGATTAAACTTGGTGATTAGTTGGTCGGTTTGTTTTCCGGCTAATAAACAAGCTGCTGTCAATAGCAATATCCTATGATACGATAAACATATTTCAAACTTCGGTCCTTTTTTCAAAAACTTTCTTCAAAACCACTACAAAAGTGAAGGGCTAAAATAATAATTCCCTTGTGATACGATAGCATTGATGGAGTTAATATAACAAAAAGCGTTCCGTGTTTATACAATATGAAATCGTAATACAACAGCATTATGCGCGATGCAGATAAAATCATATATCATAATTTTAAACATGAAAGTAAGCAATAAAAGAATCTTTCTGGCACGGTTTTAAGGTCTACAACTACTAATTTTAGCTGAATGTATTATTGGATTAAAATATTGATCAAGATTTGTAAGTGCATTACAGCACAGTGGTATTCATAATAAATTATGCGCAATATTTCTTTAATGCGATATCTGATATGGCCTAAAATAAAATATCTGCAAGCGTTCACTCAAACATATACATTATAAACGTTCTTTACTATGTGTTGTTGTCAAAACTCAAAGCAATAAAATGCCAGGCTCATTTCATAAGTACCTGCGGGAGATACAATTCTAGTAGCAAGCAACGGTCAGGCAGCAACTGGAAACTAGAAAGCCTGGAACCCTATAACGCAAATAAAATGACTGCTATCGTTCACTCAAGCACATACATCACAAACGTTCTTTACTATGTTTTGTTGTCAAAACTTAAAGCAATAAAATGCCAGGCTCATTTCGTAAGTACCTGCAGGAGATACAATTCTAGTAGCAAGCAACGGTCAGACAGCAACTGGAAACTAGAAAGCCTGGAACCCTATAACACAAATCAAATTTTCAGAAACAAAGAAGAGTGTTGCAAGCCGAAGGAAAACACAACACTTTATTGTTACAATAACTAGGCTATACTGATCTCGCACTGTATTTTTATGGTTATTCCTTATATGCTACAGTATCAGTAAAGTCACTGCTAGAAAGATTGACTGGATTGCAGTTTTGGCGCAGAGTACATTTAAATTTTGGAAGGATGTAAAAAATTTGTGTGCGTGCGAGCAATTTTTCATAACGAGAAGCTTATCTTAGGTTGCCTAAGTGTTGGGCATGCATCGTCTCAACACCCCTCCACCCCGCCCTGTAATCCGAGCGGTTAGATCGCATCTTCATCTTTTGTTAACTACGAATCTACTGTTAGCTACGAACGAGTTGGCCAAACGATGTATTATACGTCTAGGTTTCCGCTTTCCCATATGAATCAGAAATTAGCAACGTGGGCAAATCACAGAAAATGTTGATTCGCTTTGCCCCCAAATAACATTAGTATATCATTTTGAGAAAATGCAGCTTTTAAAGCAATTTTGTATATGAGAATACATGCGGTTGATTATAAGTAGAATAACCAGAATGCATAGCCGCTTCTCAAACCCGCCTTATCGTTTTATCAAACGTATTTCGCAGCTCAACTGCAGGACCAACTTCTTTTTCAACCAACTATGACTTCTTATTCTTCATCCTAACCATTATCTCGTTGTTGCAGGGTCAATTTGGGTCTTTGCTCTCCAATCTCTTTTCTTGATTGCTTGGTTTGCCCCTAATGACATAGCTGAGCAGTCTTTCTTGATGGTGCCTTTTCAACGAGTTTTTTCGGAGTGTTTGTTGTCTCTGTGTCGCCTTCCTTCTACTCCCGTCGCGCTTGATGCTCCAGCAACCGTATCCCAAGTCAACGAGCTTTCATTTATCGCTGTAAGATTCGCTACAATTCAAAAAATTCACTCAAATTCTCTTTACCCAATTCTTTGTTGTATTTAAAAGGATCTGCCTGATGACGCACTGAGACCTTAAGTTAAAATATAACCCTTTCTTATTAGTTTACCATGAATTTAAATATTTCCATTCGTATTCTGTGCTGACTGAAACAAACATTCAATATGGATCAGGATTCGTGGCTCATCGTAACCACGACTACAGCGTAGGTAGTAGCGGAAAACAATATAATACCAGCATAGAATTTGCGGTCTTTCTTATTAATTGGTTATGGATTTTAAATATTTTTATTCGTATTCTATGCAATCTGAAACAAGTATTCAATCTGGATCGGAATTCGTGGTTCACCGTAACTACAATCACAGCGTAGGTAGTAGACGAAAAGCCTATAATGCGAGCATAGAATTTGAACCTTTCCTAAGTTTACCATAAATTATAAGTACTTGCATTCGTATTGTGTGCTGATTGAAACAAGCATTCAATCTGCAACTGGTTTACATTAACTACTAGAACAGTGTAGACTGTAGCGGAAAAATATAATGCAAACAGAGGATTTGCAGTGTTCGCTCTTATGCGTGAGGAAACTTAAGGTGATCCCGCCAGCCATCCTATTTTGCCAATAACCAAAATAAAATCGCAAACCCTTGTTACGAAAAAAAGGTTTAATTTCATTCGGTTTTTCGCTAACCGAAAATTGGCAAAATCAAATTCAAGTGCCAGAAATTAGCACTTTTGTTCAAACAGAACTTCGGCGATTTCAATTTGCAGAAATTCTGTTCGCTAATGCAATTGGCATTTAAATTTGGATTATTCAGTGTTCGCAAACAAATTTAATGCAAAAGTGACGTCACAACCAAATCGACAAATTTCGTTCTCAAAAACTTGGGTAATTTTACTTGAATTGTCGTGAAGACAAAATGGTCAGATTTCAATCGCGAGCGCTGTGTTCGCGAACAGGTTTACGCCGAATTTCAATTGACCTGAAAGCGTTCCGTAACAAATTTTATGCAAAAATATAAAATAAGATGGTTGACGAGGTCACCTTAAGTTTACTCGCGCATTAGTTGACAGTGGATTTTAAATATTTCTATTCGTATTCTGTGCAAACTGAAACAAACATTCAAATCTAGATCAGGATTCGTGGTTTACCGTAACTACGACCACAGCGTAGGAAGTAGCACATAATTCTAGCATTATAAGAACATAATGCGAAAATAGAATTTGCAGTTTTTCCTATTAGTTGACCATGGATTTTGAATATTTTTATCCCTATTCTGTGCTGACTGAAATACGCATTCAATCTGATTTAGGATTCGGCGATCACAATAACTACGACCACAGCGTAAGTAGTAGCGCAAAAGCATATATTGGTGTGGATGGATGGATGATTTGGATGGATGGATATAATGGATTATAAATATTTGCATTCGTATTCAGCGCTGGCGGAAATAAGCATTCAATCTGGATCAGGATTCGGCATTAACCGTAACTATTAGCGAAAAAGAATATATTGCGATCAGAGAATTTGCAGTCTTTTGTATTATTTGACCATGGATTATACATATTTCCCCTCGTGTTCTGTGCTAATTGAAACAAGCATTCAATGTGGAACTGGATTCGTGGTTCACCTTAACTACTACCACAGTGTATGTTGTAGCGAAAAAAATAATGCGAACGTAGGATTTGCAGTGTTGGCTATTAGCTGACCATGGATTTTTAATATTTCTATTCTTATTCTGTGCTGACTGAAACAAACGTCTAATCTGGATCTGGATTCGTGGTTCACCGTAACTACGACCACAGCGTAGGTAGTAGCGGGAAAGAATGTAATGCAAGCATATGATCTGCCGTCTTTCCTCTTTGTTGACCATGGATTTTTAATATTTCATTTTGTATTCTGTGCGGACTGAAACATTCAATCTGGATCTGGATTCGTAGTTTACCGTAACTGGGACCACCGCGTAGGCCACTAACGGAAAATAATATAGTGCAAGAATGGGATAACACAGAATTTAGACTTTCTTCTTAGTTAACCGTAAATTTTAAATATTCTCATTCCTATTCTGTGCTATCTGAAAGAAATATGCAACCTGGATATGTATTCGTGGTTAATGGTAACTATCGCCACAGTGTAGGTAGTAGTGGAAAAGAACATAATGCGAGCATGAGATAACACATAATATCCATCCATCCAAATCATCCATCCATCCACACCAATATATGCTTTTGCGCTACTACTTACGCTGTGGTCGTAGTTATTGTGATCGCCGAATCCTAAATAGATTGAATAGTATTCAGTCAGCACAGAATAGGGATAAAAATATTCAAAATCCATGGTCAACTAATAGGAAAAACTGCAAATTCTATTTTCGCATTATGTTCTTATAATGCTAGAATTATGTGCTACTTCCTACGCTGTGGTCGTAGTTACGGTAAACCACGAATCCTGATCTAGATTTGAATGTTTGTTTCATTTTGCACAGAATACGAATCAAAAATCTAAAATCCACTGTCAACTAATGCGCGAGTAAACTTTAGGTGACCTCGTAGAGAACCATCTTATTTTATATTTTTGCATAAAATTTGTTACGGAACGCTTTCAGGTCAATTGAAATTCGGCGTAAACCTGTTCGCGAACAAAGCGCTCGCGATTGAAATCTGACCATTCACAATACGTTCCTGTTTGGTTCAGTTACGTATTGCTC
>JASANE010020840.1:0-49984 GCA_030248225.1 Trileptium ribeirensis | reverse complement strand
GGCGGGTCTTTGGCCGCCTTCGCGTTAGCCTCTTATGACCGATAATGTGCCCCCCCCCAATTTGGCGTACCGACTGCAAGTGGGTACAGACCGACCGAAAATTTAACCCCAACTCAAAGGTAGGCATAATGCCCCTCATTGCATTCGTCGCATCGAGACATCTTCAACGATGCCCGACGGGTCTCCATCCGTCGCCCCGTTAGCCCGGGACAGCCGAAAATGCGCCCCCACTTTTTGCTGACACTCTCTTTAACGGTCTTCAACGGTCGTGATTTTAGTGCCCCTCTACCCGCTGCCGTTAAGGAAGGGAAAACACCCCTCGTTTGAATCCCTTTCCAAGGCGAGTTCAACGATGTCCAGCGGGCGTCGCTCCGCCCAACCGTTCGAGCGGGAGAGCCCGCTCAAACCCCGTACTCTAATATATGTCGGAACCCAAAATTGGGTCCCGACCCGCCACTGCGTCTACCCCCCTCATGTTTGGTATCGTTCAGCCCCGTTTTTCGTCCTGGGACCGAATTTCGCCCCAGCCCCTCGAAATTCCCTCGGGAACCCCTGGCCCGACTCCCTTCCCTGTCCTTTCTTTTTCGTTTTCTTTTTCTTTCCTTCCACCCTCTCTAACCGACTTCTTTGGTCGGTTGTCGTCGTTGCTGTCGCCATGTGTGTGTGTGTGTGTACGTGTGTGTATGTGCTGCTGGTGTTGTTGTTGTTGTGTTGTGCTGATGTTGTCGTGGTTCTGCATGTTTCTAGTGTGGCCTCGAGCGACCTTTCTGTCGCTCAGGTCGCCTGTGTGTCTCATGTGTAGTGTGTGTTCATGAGTATTGTATGTGTATGTGTTTGTGGATATATATATAGATATATATATATATATATAGAGGCTCTCGCCATTAGATGGGCTGCCTTACACTTTCGACACTACTTACTTGGACACGAATTTCACGTCGAAACTGACCACAAGCCACTTAAAGCACTATTCGAGAGACCGCCGCGAAACTCGCGACTAGCTCAATGGCGTAACGAATTACTGATGGAATTCGGTGGTTTCAACATCGAATACCGACCAGGCAAGGCTAATGCCAACGCAGACGGACTTTCCCGCGATCCCCGACATGATGTGGAATTTTCTTATTCGTCGGACGAGGCCGAACAGGACGAACAGGACCATCCTCGAATGGTTGCTGTGGCTGTTAAAGGACAGGATCGCGGTAAAGGCAAAGCTCCAGCTAAACCACCCCGACGATTTCCCACCGAAGAAATTTGGAAACGACTTACGCGACAACTCTTAGGACTTCCTCCGGACGCTCCTGTTAACCTACCACCCGAGTACGTTAGAGAACGTTTCTATCGTATGTTCGGAGGATCCGATCATGACCCCCTACCGGATCCGACACGTTTCATCTTCTGCGGAGACATAGACGACCCCTGGCCCGAAGGAGTTGAGATCCCCGGGAGACGGACGACCGCCCCAGGACCACCAGAGTCCACTGATAAACCGACCCACACACCATCTTCTGCACCCGAACCACCCGTCGAACCCCCGCAACCTCAAGAACCCCCGACCGCTCCGACACCGCCTGCCCCAATCGCGGCGAGTGAAAGCTCAACCCGCGCCACAGCTGGTACACCTGAACCCACTAGACCGCAGACGCTACCGACAACTGCTAGACAAAAATATGGAGGCTTACCCGAAGTAGAGGAATTTGACACATTAATTAAGGTTGCTTACGCATGTGGACCACGAATACAATTACAACGCCCTGAGCAGGTCTATGACACTGGAGAACACATATACTTACCACACTTCCAACAATACGAAGGAAGGAACCTTCTCAATTATTTACCCTACATTCAACGCAGAGATAAACAATTTGGTCCTATTTGGTGGTATTTACACACTCGACAGTCGCCTGCCGATGAAAGGGCAGCGACCGCCCTCAAATTGGAAGCCCATCATTATAGGCTCTGCCCCGACACCGCTATTCTATACTTGCATCCCATTATGCCAAATGACCACCGACCCAAACTATGCGTACCTAGACTACTCATTCGACAGATACTCAAACACGAACACGACACATTGTTCGGCGGACATCCAGGTAGAGATCGACTACTAAGCAAACTCAAGCAATTCTACTATTGGGAAACCATGGGTAAGGATGTGGACGAATATGTAAAGAGATGTGTACTCTGCCAACGATCCCGCAATCTACCCCAAAACGTTCGAGCCGCGCTCGGAGAAAACCCGTTGGCTAGTGCACCCATGCATCGAATGTTTGTCGACATACTGGACACTCGGGTGCTATCCCGAAACGGAAATAGGTACGTAATCGCCTTCATCGATCAGTTCACGAAACTAGTAATTGCCGCTGCTCTACCGGACCAAACCGCTAAGAGTGTAGCTAAGGTCTTCATCGAAGACGTGGTGTGCCGCTATGGCGCACCCGAGGAGCTAGTCTCAGACCGAGGCGGATGCTTCGTATCCGAAGTAATGGAAGCCTTGTGCGCCAGACTACATACATTTAAGCGCGAAACGCTCAGTTACAACCCGAAGGCAAATGGAGAAATCGAACGTTTTAACCGTACACTACTATTCCTCCTAAGAGTAGCATTACCTGAAAAGGACCATACTACATGGGACGAAGTCTTTTACATTTGGCGAACCCAGGACCTGTGAGTGGCCTGGATTTGGTGTCCAAGAACCATGGATGGGGTAGTCATGTTTACTACTGACTACGTGAGTTATAACCTGAGGGAGGGCAAGACAGAAAACCACCGCGACGTACCGCGGACGAAAACAATGAAAAGACGAGAGTATGACACACTTCAGCAGAGTCGCCCATCATAAACTATGGAGATATCTACAACGTACATACATAATATGATTGTGAAAAATTGCCAGAAATGGCGGTGAAAATTACGGCATAGTCATATGGGCGGGCACGATTTTAAACGGGGAGCAAGCTGTACTTTACCTGAAATGTATTAGTGAACAGTCTCAAATTTAAGTAAAAAATAAAACTACCAATTACACAATCAACACTTTGACGTTTTCTGTTAAAAATATTCGTTTTGGCCTAAATCAAATAAGCAAATGGCGAGCATAAAATTACATCAACAAATCATGTTATCACATATTGTGAAGCTATGCACAAGTACACGATTCAACCAGGACATCAATCCGTGACATGACTGCTATAAGCAACGGCTTTCAGCTAGTAGTGGGCTATCAAATCACTGGGTGGCAGGGAGTAACCGGAATTCCGGTTCCGGCGAAAATCGTGTTCCGGTTCCGGTTCCGGCAAAGGGCAAAAACCATACCGGAACCGGAATTCCGGTTTAAAAATTTTGTTTGAAATTTTCCACGTTTTTTCTTTATCTTGTATTCCAAACATATGTAATATATATTATGCAATGATCAAGCTCCAATACAACCAAGCAAAAGAAAAGATTAACTAACCAATTTGCCGTGTAAAACGTAATTAGGGCACATATATAATTTGAGCAGGAATTTTTCATAATAACCTACAGGACTTTGTTAAATCAAAGCCAGGTCGATGCGTGTAGCAGCTATTTTACACATCCAGAAGTCTGTGGGATACGTTTGAATTAAACCGGTCCAAATCGTTAACAGAGTATGGCTTACGCAGAAGTACGTAGGGTATGCTTGGCTAACATAAATTGCGTCAAGCACCCGCCAGCGCGCTTGTAAACTTGGTAAATCAGTCTAAACTGAAGTAAACTAACGTTAGCTGCAACGCAGCTAGAAACTGCTTTCTTGGCAATGAACTGTATTTATTGAAACTGTGCGAGCAGCATCACAGTGTGTCTTATTTATAGCATTCTGATTAGAAAGTTATCATCATTATGATCTAACTGACGGGCACTGTTTGTCCAACGCTAGCCTAAACAGTGTCTCTGACCACTGATCAGAAAATTACCTTCTATCTATTATTTTCTCTTAGAATCATATAAACCAATATATAATTTTAAGTTTCCTACAGAAGAACATACAACAAACGTATGGGTAGTAAAGGGAGGCGACTGGAGACAGAGCGAAAGTGTGTATTCTACGCTCCAAGCTTTGTAAGCATATTCGATTTGACGCAGTATATGCAATGGTGTATAGTGGAAGGCATTTTTGCTCTGGGTGTCCAAAAATCGACATATTTGATCGATAAATAAACATTATTAGCTTCATCAGTCTCTTTAAAGTTTCAGAAAGGCAATAATACCATCGCAAAACCTTAAGTTTAATGTAAAAGTTATTTTTAATGCATTTTAAATCCACTATACCTTCATTTATTCCATCATCTGTTTTACTCTATATAAATTTCGAAGACCAGGTTCCGGTTCCGGTTCCGGATCCGGTTTAAATGGACGGTTCCGGTTGCTGGTTCCGGTTCCGGTAAATTTTGGTTCCGGTTATTCCCTGCTGGGTGGCTCACAAAATATCCCATTCCGCTGAATCCACTAGCTGCACCTACAATGCAACTTGTACACATATGGCTGGAAACTGAGATCAAGGAGACAAAACGTTGCTATTTTTTACAAAAGCTAAATATACTAAAGTGATTAATTTTAGACGTTAGCTTAACAAATCCTTCGAACAATGTGTGTATTGTTTTGATGCAAACATAGAAAACAGCGCTTGCTAAGTTCTCGGTTTTCGAGCTGAATAAAAATGGTGCTATCCGACCATTAATCACCGCCTACACGTTAGGGCCGTCGTCAAGTCTTAGAAAGAAAGTTAGAGATCGAACTATTTAGCTTAACCACGGCAGTGTCAAAACCCTACAGCATATCCTATCATCAAGAATCCATTAGGTTTATATATATGGAGACAAAGCATAAAGAAATTAAAGGCTCGTGGGTTTTATGCATTAAGGACAAACATTTAAACTACTAACAACTATATTAAAGCATTTATATCATGGGAATAAAAATTAATGAGACTTCAAAATCTATATACTTTGGATAGAGCCAAAATCGGAGTTAAGATAATGAACCAGTCCAGCAATAGCTATAAGTTAACCATTGGGATTGGCAGTAATTTAGTGTACCAAGGATACCAAAAACAGTTCCCGTTCCCGCTCCAGGATTAGCAAATTATCCTACACAACACTTTGCACAATAATTGAATCACCTGGTTTAAGTAAAGTTAAAACGACACTCTTCGTTTTCAAACTCGTACCATCGGTGACAACATTAATGGCTCAAAGTAGGTGATTACGTTGTAGTGTTGGATACTTTGCGGTCGGCCGATTTACTAGCTCACTGGCCAGCCGGGCCGAAACTTCACACTACTGTGTGAGTCCACTTAAGGTGCATACTCTTGGGTTGTTCTTTTGTCAAGTAAGTTCACTATCGGAAAAGCGATGAATGTCCGCGAACAAAGACTTTTCCATTATGTACGCAAAGATTTTTGTGATATAGCAACATGTAGATACTGTTCGTTGTCACTCTTTTGCGAATTAACATCGCGATTTTTCTGATCCTGTACAAGGAAAAACGCAACTAGCAATCGTATTTTTTGCGTATACTAGAACCCTAATAAAGCGCGAACATAGCTGCCCGATTCGGTATGTCATTTCGAGCACGACGACAACGGTGCGAAATGGAGAAATGTGTGCGAACGCAAATTCCGTTCGTACAACTCACAGAATGCTCCACTAAAATGCGAATACCGATTGCAAAAATATGAGCGCGGACGATGCATTTCGTGGCTTTGATATTCGAACAATTCTGGTGTACGCACCTAAAGTGGACTCACGCATAAGGCTTCTAACCCTAAGCCGTTAACCCGTGAACTGATTACGCTGATTTACTCAGGTCGTGAATTCAGTTCGAATAGGTATATAACAGGGAATAACCGGAACCGTCCATTTAAACCGGAACCGAACCTGGTCTTCGAAACATGTATATTGTAAAACAGATGAAGGAAGAAATGCAGATACGCTGGATTTAAAATGTGTTAAAAATAACTTTTACATTGAACTTTGTAATGTAATGGCATTATTGCATTTCTGGAACTTTAAATAGACTGAGGAAGCTAAATAATATTTATCGATCAATATGTCAGTTTTTGTACCCCCAGAGCAAAAAATGCCTTCCACTATACACCCTTGCGTATATTGCGACAAAATTAATGTGCTTATAACGCATGGAGCGTAGAATTAACACTTTCGCTTTGACAAAGAAACACTTTCGCTGCATTTCCAGTTGCCTCCCTTTACTACACATATGTTTGTTACATGTTCTTCTGTAAGAAACTCGAAATTATTGGTTTATATAATTCTAAGAGAAAATAATAGATAAAAAGTAATTTTCGGATCAGTGGTCAGAAACACTATTTAGGCGTTGGAAAAACAGTGCAGGTCAGTTAGATGATAATGATGATAACTTTCTAACCACAATGCTATAAATGAGATCAACTGTTATACTGCTCGCACAGTTTATACAGTTCATTGCCAAGCACGCAGTTTCTGCCTGCGTTGCAGATAACGTTAGTTTACTTCAATGTAGACTGGTTTAAAAAATTTGCAAGCGCACTGGCTTGTGCTTGACGCAATTTATGTTAGCCAAGTTTACAGCTAAGTAGCTACTTCTACATAATCCATATTCTGTTGCCAAGTTAAACCTGTTTAAATCTAAGTACCCCGAAGACCCGAAGACTTCTGAATGTGTAAAATAGCTGCTACAAGCACCGACCTGGTTTTGTTTTGTTAACAAAATCCTGCAGGTTAACATAAAAATTCCTGCTGAAATTATGTCTTTTACTTACGTTTCAAACTGTAAATTGCTGAGTTAATCTTTTCTTTTGCTTGGTTGTATTGGAAGTCAATCTTTTCTATTGCTTGGTTGCTCATTGTCTATATATTACATAATGTTTGGACCACCGATGAAACAAAAATGTGAAAATTTCGTACAAAATTTCCGGTACGGTTTTTGCCCTCTAGCGGAACCGCAACCGGAACACGATTTTCCCCGGAACCGAAATTCCGGTTACTCCCTGGTATATAAAGAATAAATTAAGTGTTTGATCATCATTCAATCATAAGTTTATGCCTTTGAAAATAATCTGTACTATATTAGCGTGGTGACGCACATGTTTTAGACCATATAAAACAGACTTGACGGTAGGAATGTGTTGATACTTGGGCATTTGTATTTGCAAGCATTATATACATATGTAAGTATCGTCGACAGTGGATATACACCGGCAAATATGTTGGTATTGTTTTGAACAAGACCGCTGCAGTCCGCCTACCAAATGAATAGGGTTTTGGGTCTTACCATATTTATGCATAAAATGCAAATTAGATACCGTGGAGCAATATCTACTTTATGTATATTCTGTAAGCATTAGAGGCCGCTATGTAGCTATTATCCCTATAGACTGCGTTCCAAAATGTAAGCTGTTTTCGAGGCTGTTTGGCATATTAAGTATTTATTGTGGCACTGCATTGTAGTTTTACACGTACGTGTGTAGTGTATGAATGCAATTATGTGCATAATGAGCTCTGAAAAATTTGTATTTTGTGAAAAAATATCACACAAAAAATTTGCAAATTCAATGTTGGAGAGTTCCGCCGGCCGTACGGTTGGACAGCAGCCGGAAAAGTCGCTGGCTGGCTGGCGGTTCAGGAGCCGGCAATTTTTCGGCCGACGGTTTTACCAAGTCGCCGGCTAGCCAGCGGTCGGACGCGAAATTTTCCCACCGGCCCAACACTATTACGTAGTAACACTATGTTTGTCATCACTATGGTTTATATGCATTATATACCTATATACATTAAAAATTGATGTTGTTTATTGAATTCTGAGTGAGCGATTGAAATGGTCGAATCCAGGAATTCTTACTAACAGTGACAGTGTTGAAATTTGACAATGTCCGTTATTGTGTTTTTGGGTGACGCGCAGAACTCAACTCTGGGTCAGCCGGGTGGATTGATTCGTGCGATAGCTCTATTTGTGCCCGAAGCCTGATTCCAATATCTTCTCCCGAAAAGCGGGCCAAAGGGGCTCATGTCATGTTTTGAACAAAGGTTCACATTGTGACGGGGTCCACAAAATCATGTTACCTATTGTAGCTCAACAGCCAGCTGCCTCGTCGCGGATGTCCAAACACTTCGAGTTGCTGGAGGGCCAACCTGGTCAGAAGCCAGAATTTATCCGCGCAAATGCCCTGCGGATAACAGCTGAAGTCCCAATGGCAACTTGAAAAGCCAGTCTCTTTCCACAGAGGCCAGCTATAGGACGAATTTTAAGATTACAAGTATGTATTAAAATCAACGACTGAAAAGAGCACCAGTCGGAAAGCAGTAAATACTCGTTTGCTCTACAATAGTCAATTCTACAAATGCTAAAATACACGACAATCAGTTTTACACAAAATTTGTGAGCATTTTTTTGACAAGAATCATTATTTCGGTTTTAAGCCATACCGCAGAGACATCACGATATATGTACATACCGGTAACTAGTGATGCCTGATGATCGGTAAGAACCGTTGAAATTGTGCTTACCAGAACTGTAACTTCATGAGGTTAGTGACCGGAACGAGCGTAGCGGAGAATTTTTACTGGCCAGAGTGATAAATTTGGAGTGTATGTTCTGGGTTTTTGGGAGGTGGCTTGCATAACTGAACTTCGGCTGGACCGATTGATGGGCGCGATAGCTTATTCGAAAGTTTACTATTTCCATTTGTGCCCTTTGCGCAAATGGATTCAAACTTCTTCAGGCCGCAAAAGTGGGCCAAATG
Organism: Trileptium ribeirensis; assembly: GCA_030248225.1. Taxonomy (NCBI): domain Eukaryota; kingdom Metazoa; phylum Nematoda; class Enoplea; order Enoplida; family Thoracostomopsidae; genus Trileptium; species Trileptium ribeirensis. The sequence goes on along the minus strand of JASANE010020840.1, from coordinate 41,226 downwards.
GGCTTGGGTGGGGTTAAAACGAGGCCCGACAAAACATGTGTTGGATTATATCTCATAAAGTAATGAAGATATGTTAGCTAAATTAGGCTAATGTAGAGCAAAAAAGCTCCTCTACAAGGCTCTTTTAGGATGCAGGATCTGGGTCAAAACAAATTTTCATTGGGCCCACGGGACTCAAAAAACACAAAACGACAATATGCACACACCCACTCGAGTTATGGTCGTATTTTATAGAGAAATTCATACTCTATATATATATATAGCTGCACATGTGTGCTGCTGTTGTCAGTATTTACGTTGCAGGATGGTGTCAAAATCCCTGCAAACGCTCGATCTTTATGCACGTTATTGATCTCATCTTGTAGAGTAACGCGACCTTTATATAGCTGTATTTAATGTGCTACGTTGTCACTATATTTCCACTGCAGGGTGGATCATAATGGAGCTCTCACTGGGACCATAAGACCTAAAATACAGCACAATCTTCGCGACCGCTTGAGCTATATAGGTGGTCATTTAATAGAGCAGTTCAACCTCTAAGTAGTTGCACATCATGAGTCCCTAAATATGCAATAAGCAGGTCCATCGTTGCAACGATTAAAGCAACATGGCTGATATTCTTAGCGTTTTGTAAGTTTATAAACAATATAGATATACACATTATCTTCTCTAATTGCATACTCAAAACTCAGAATATTCCACCTTGGCGATGAGTCAATTTACTACTGATAACATTTGTCTAAACATGACATAACTCAAACGGTCTCTACAAATAAGCATCAATAAATTCGGGGCAGTACTGGACAAAAAATTTATGTTTGTAAACTGAAAATTGACTTTAGACTTAGTCACGCCAGACCGAAAAAGTTCTTCAGAAAACATCGCTACCGGTGAAATTTGTTAATAGTGTATATGTTTAAATGACATAATTTCTACAACTGAGACTCAGTCATATATTTGGCGGCCATGCACGAATGTTTGTCTCACTGTACTTTAAAGTGTCCATAAGGTTTATCACCAGTTATAACATATTAAAGATATAAAATCAGGCGATACAATCCATATTTCAGGCGAATAATCAGAAGACACATGCTGCTTACATATATAGGTCTTAATAATTTTACGTATATATAGTACTTATTTAATTCAGCTGGCGAAAAACAAGGATTTGAATAAGTAGCAAGATGTATTTAAATATAGCTTATCAGCAATATTAATATGTACTAGAACATTAAAAATATACGCGTATATGCAGTTGCATCTTATAAACAAAAATCACTTACTTTAATTGCTTTAACTAGTAGATGTTTTCGTTGTGTGAAATCCTGCCAACGGTATATTCTTATAGCTCACCACCTGCACACCGTGATACGGTGTCTCGTCCAATCCAAACGGTAGCCTACCACAACTATATATACATAGTCAAAGTCACATTATAAAAGTTTATAGTGCTTCATTCCTAGTATCGTACAACTCGAGTCCTCAAACTGGCGCATGTAGATAAATATAATCTTGTTCATTCGAATAATAAAACCAAAAACTATGCGCAAAAATAGCATGACTGAAGTGTATCACTGCATAATTTGATAGCTCAAATTGTTGAGATGCAAAAGACGGAAAGAAATGTATTAGAAACAAACTAGTATCTCGCAAGCGACGATGAAACGGAGCGAGCGTGATTTCCTTTTAAATTATTATTTCGTGTAACCTGTAACAGGCTCTGTTGGGTATACCACCCTAAAACCTCTGGTACCACGAACACATCGAAAAACCTAAAATCTCGTCGGCCCTAACCCCAACGAACACAATTGACAATGCATTATTTGTGCTGGTCCCTAGATAACCAAACCACCGTATGCAATCTACCAAAACCCTATATACCATTCTGGGTGCCCCGTACGGAGTACATAACCAAAGTACTGAAGCAAGATTATAGTCCAAAAATCAGGTTCACTGACCCTAAGCTTATTAAAAGCCTGTGAAAAGGTATGAAATAGTCGTGCCGGTCACTACATAATCAAACAATTATAATCAGCATTCCGAACAACCTCTATACATATTACTAACTCTATCGAGATGAGAGAGCGTAGTGAAGCATAGGTACACCTACGCCTTTTGTGTGTACAACGAATCACCCCTCGATAGCATACGTCGATATGCTATATGTTGATATCACACAATGCCGCACAAGTTAGAACAAAACTAACAACAACAATAAGTTTTCCATGCCCGAAAACCCCCAAGTGCAAGCTATCAGCATCAAAAAACATAACAGTAAAATTAAGAATTTTGGGTCGAGGAACCATGGTGGCGCCATACCCATGGAACCATCGATCCCAGACCAAGACCAAAACCGGCAATAAGTCTCCCATGCCCGAAAACACCCAAGCGAAACTTTTCAGCCGTCCAAGACGTCAGAACAAATTTTCGAATTTTGGTTCTAGGAACCACGAGGATACCATACCTAAAACCTCATAACTCTAGAACCGGAGCCTGAATCCAAAAGGTATCGGCATTTATTATTTTACTATGAAATAAAATCAAAAGAAAAAATTAGAAAGTTAAGATAAACGTCAAATCAAGCCGTCAATTTACTAGTAAAACAACTATATAAGGCGATTATGAATATATATAAACATAATTTTCATAATAAACTAGTAAATATATAGCTAACAGAATGGGAGTTAGTATAACCTACCACCACTTACATCTGTTATAATTTGCGATCATATTTTAATGATTTCCTGAGGTCTACCTGCATTAGTAGTTTTTTGACAATTTTAACGTTTGCGGCTCCAACGAACAGCTGTCCGTCCAATGTGTCGGGCAGATTATTCCAGTCGCTAACTGTACGAATGGGGAATGCATAGCTTAAAACATTGGTTTTTAGTTTTGGCTTGCGAAGTCTTAGAGAATGTCCACGTGTTCGCATTAAATCACTTAACGGTAAGTATTTAAAATGAAATTGGTATTGGTTTTCACTGAGCAGTTTGAAAATTGTGCAGAGATCAAAACACAACCTTCGCGGTTCGAGTGAATCAAGGTTCAGGAAATCTAACTGTGTTTTGTAGGGCGCGGGTGCCATTTTCGCACGGCTATAAACGCGCCTAGTATAATACCGTTGATCACGTTCAACTATATCTATGTCTCCTTTTTATGCTGGAGACCATACTGGGTTAGAATATTCCAATAGTTGGCGCACATAGGTAACATAAGCACGTACTAAAATATCAATGTTACAAGTTATAAAACGAAATAACATATTAGATATGTGATAAGTCTTTGAAGTGATGTTTCTCCAATGTGTGTTAAATGTTAGGTCGTTTGTGATTGTGACTCTGAAGCAACGCTCTGTATGTCACTGCACCTAGTGCTGTAAATTTGCCATTTTTTCAGGCTCTCTAATATCTTCGCGGCGTAGTAGGTAAAAATTGTGCACTGCCGTCATAATTAGTTCATACTGAGGTTGCTTTTGACGATGATCATAATGTTTCACTGAGGTTGCTTTTGACGATCATCATAATGTTTCATCGGTAAATATTCCGCAGAAATATTTTACTATTGATGATAATTGCTGCAAGCAACATGAGATGCTAATATTTAGAACCAATTCACTATAAACTTAAAATTTTTTTGCAGTTAAGGGTGCAATTTCTAAACCTCAACCGAATAATAAGTCTGAGGCACCTGATATTTCATGACAAGTTGACAAAATATTTTTTCTTAAGCTAAAAAGTGCGGGCTTAGATTGGGTATATAAGCCAGTAGCACAGCTCAGTCGTGGAGTTCTCTCCGAAGCAGTTGCCGCTGGTAAGTAGCTCTATTATTATTTTGTTAAAAATTTCTTAAGAGCTGAGTATAAGCACACTGTAACACAGTAGCAATTGGGGAACTAGTGGTGGAGTTTCAATTACTGTGGTACCCTAGTAGCTAAGGCGTTTGGTCGTCTTCTTGTGGTTTAAGGGTTAAGTGCATTGTAGGGAATAACGCATATTCCTTCCTTTCGGAACCTTTTATTGGAGTGGTTGTTGACTTATCTGTCTACTGCGGATGTCCCGGTACCGGTACCGGCTCCGGTACCGAGCCGGTACCACTCGGTACCGGCGCCGGTACCAATTATAATAATATGTCCGAAAAATAATATGTCCGAACATTGAACAGTTAGAATTCACTGCTACAGATGTACAACTGCCTGACACATACTGGACTGCGGTGAACCGTTATCAAATCAAACACATTTCAACCATGTGCTGCCATTTCGCAAGCTCGTACATCACACGTATACCTACAGATTTACTACAGTCATTACAGATTGCTTTGGTTTCGTATTCCTGTGACGTAGTAAAATACTCCCATATTACTGAACTATCACTTCTACCTGATGACATTGTGTAAATAAAAACAAAAACTGCTATATAGTATCTTCAGTGAAGTAGTAACAATTTATATATCTTACTTCTTGTCCGTCGACGGTACCGGTACCGGAACCGGTACCGGCAAAATATATGGTACCGACACACCTCTACTGTCTACTATTAGATCTCACGGTCGCACTCACCGTTTTTAACACTTATTCACTTGGGTACACTCCCACATAACATATTTGAAGGTAGTTTTGAGCACACATACTACATACTCAAGGATTGGTAGACTTATAGGAGTCGTATAAAATTCTGTCTGAGTTTTACGCGTAGCAAGCATAAGATATTGGCCAGAACTTCGTAGGCTTCGCTAGAACTCCGAGATCTTTAATGCATGCTGTTTCTGGCACTACGTTTTCTAACAATGAATAACGGAAATGCGGATTCTTAGGACAAAGATGCAGTACTTGGCATTTTGTTGGGAGATCGAAAGCCGCCACTTAGTGGCCCATTCCTCAACGCAATTCAGTGCGCGCTGCATTTGTAATTTTATATTAACGCTGTTTTCGGGTAGCATAGTAGTGTATAGTTTTACATCATCTGCTAAAACTTTAATATTAATATTGGGATAGATGCTAACTGCGTCGATGAGATTATTAATATACAGCAGAAATAGTGTAGGACCCAGAACGTTTCCTTGAGGTACGCCTGAAAGGACCATTTTCTCATTGGAAAATGTATTGTTCATTTTTACGCGAAATTTCCTATTTATTAGAAAGTTTTGTAACCTTGACAAGCAGCAACCAGAAATTCCTAGGCAGCACAGCTTTTGAACCAGTTTCGTGTGTGAAATAACGTTGCTTCCTTGAAGGGAACTAAAATGAGACAAAATGGGTTAAAAACCCTCATTTTGGCATCTGACCCCGGAACCAGGCCCAAGATCATGAAAATCGGTAAAGTCGTTCCCAAGTTATTGCCGATCACACACACAGACGGAATTTAAAAGATTTCACCCCTGCAACACACAATCTCCAGTACGTTACACTACGGTCTGAAAATTCTTGATACCTTGTAAGCAATACGTAACGAAACAACGGAAGACAGACTATATACTGGAAATCGGGTTCACTGGCCCTAAACCCATTGAAAACCAACGAAACAGCACGAAATGTGCACGCTGGATTCTAAATATATAACCAATTGTATCCAACCTTCAGAAAATATATAGACCATTTTTTGAATGCATTGAACGCATGATATAGCCAACCAAATAAAAAGACACATTTTGAAAATCGAATTCGTCGACCGTAAAGCCCTTGAAGCCCTAAGCAGGTTGGACTCTAGATACCATCGTATTCACCGCACTTTATAACCTAATAGACACTCACTTCAAGGTAAAACAAGCAACAACATGCCGAAATTTGAAAAAACGCTTATTTCCCTGAGCTCTCCAAACTGAGGAAGGGTGGGGGGCCTGTCATTTTTCGGTTCCCCTTGTTCAGAACAGGTGCCCCAGGTTCATGCCCCCTGGCAACATTTTGGGCTTTCCCGGTTCATGCCCCCTGGCAAAATTTTGGGCTTCCCCCGGTTCACTCCCTTTTGGAAAATTTTTTGTTTCTAAGCCGTCCAAAGTACATAAAATTTGATCAAAATTTGTACTGAAATTCCGTTCTGAAGCCAAAAATTTCGTAAATTTTACTTCAAAATTTCTTTTGCTCCCTCTCCATCAAATGCATTTTTAACCGTGTTTTCTTGGCAAAATGCCCCCTGGCAAAATCGCGCACCCCTGGTTCGATAACAAAATTTTCGGCGAATGGAGAGCCCAGTTTCGGGTAAAGAGTAATTCCAGCCAGTAAAGCTCGGCAGTTGTCCAGTACAGTTATTGATCCCGATGAGCTGATTTTGCATGTTAATCTATATTTTTCGATGAAAAGCCTAAGTCGCGAGATAATGGACTGCAAAAAACTGGCACCCGTATGGCCGGATTTGGCGATGTATCCTTAAAAACCTGTTTTTACAATTGTGATACGAAAGATGGGGTTAGAGCTGTTCACGTTAAACTAGAGGGCACATTGTCGTCCCTTTTACAATCGAACAAAAAAAATTATCGAAATCCATCTATCCGAAAATATGAAAGACAAGCGACAGACAAAAAGAAATCTTAACGACTCCCGCACCCCAGCGCCATCAGTGAAAACTCCGCTCGTTCCATTTCAAAAATTTAAGTTTAAGTATTTTACATAGATGTGAGCCTGCGTAACATAAGTGGTCTCGAGCTCACCCCTTTGGATTTATATTCTAATAAACTAGTAAGCGTTATAAATTAGTGAGCGGAAGAATAGGCAAAGTATTATATGTGTACCTGACATCGTCCCGGTACAGAGGCGCTCAAGGAGTCACGGTTGATTATATTCGATTACGTCGGTTTTGAATCGGTTTGCTTCAGCACCATTTCAGGACGAAGTCTTCAGCCTCGCACAGGCGATGCCAGATCATGCAAAATGTAATGAGAGATTATTGAGGCAAAACACCACATGCTTGAAGCCTGCACTTGAATGATGACACAGAGCTCGCGGTGACAATATCGGAAGGTAAGGCATTCCAGAAATTTACTGTCCTGTGTGTAAAGTTATACCGACGAACATCCATTCGGGGAGTATCGTGGGGCTTGATTTTATATACGTGGCCTCTCGTATTTCCTTGACACAAAATGAAGAAATGTTCTATGTCAACGTCTATCAGCCGATGAGTCATTTTATAGATAATAATTAAATCGCTTCGAAGTCTCCTAGTTTCAAACGTTTGGATGCCTAGACACTCTAAGCGACGTTCATATGACCAATGTTGAATAAAAGGAATTAATTTCGTTGCCCGGCGCTGCACTTTTTCGATCACTTGGATATCCCGCAGGTAGTGTGATGCCCACACACTTCCAGCATATTCCACATGAGGTCGTATCAAAGTACGATACACATGTAACCAGATGATTTTAGTCCAATTTACTATTGTCCGTCGTCGTCGAACCAAATTGATTACCTTGTGCGCTCTGTCAGCAATCAAAGCACAGTGAGTTGAAACTTTCAAAGACCGATGGAATACTACTCCCAAATCTTTTTCAAAATCTACTGAATGCAGTTCAGAACCTGACAAGTAATAATCACGACATGGGTTCTCTTCGCCGCAGTGCAGCGCAATACATTTGGCTACATTCGGACGCATCAAATATTGTTCACAATATTCTTGTAGCGCTAGGAGGTCATTTTGCAGCTGGTGTTGGGATGGGCAAGGGAGACTGTGAATACATAATATGTATATATACATCTTATTTATGTATATATACATATTTTTCAACTAAATATTTAATCAATTTATAAGTATAGCGGTTTACACAATTGATGTCAGATCCACATACAAAAAGATAGCTACCTAAAAAATAGCTAATTAATTAGTAAGTTCAACTAATTAGCTAATAAATCAGCTAATAAGTAATTTTAAAAGTAACATATTCAAAATAATACCATAGCGCAAAAAAATCAAGTTAGTATATGCGGCCAAGTTTAAGAATTCGCCGACACAGAACCAAAATAATAGTTTTACCGTAATTATTCATTGAAAAATTGAAATTGCTAAAAATCTGCTTACACACGAACTAAACCAAATTTTCGAGTTAGTACCTTAGAACTACACCAAAGGCTGAGTAGACGGACGGAGGACCAGACAGTACCGCTTTTCCCCCTCTGATGAAAGCAAAAACGCTTTGCTTCGGTCCGGTCAATTACCATATACGTCAGTACCGTCTCTGTATTACAGCCTGGAACCGCCAGGTTCCAAGCAAGGCGGCAGAATAGGTTACACTTGTAAATATCGGATACATTACTGTATGAAATCAAAACAAAACTACTGTTAAGAAAGTAAAACTTGTTCAATTTCCCTTCAAAACAAAAAATACGTCCGCAGAAGAACACATAATCAACAATATGTACATATGCCCCTAATAACTCGCGGCAAGATATATCATCCGTATACAAACTCTAGTAATTAGCGGTAAGCGGAAACGGGATCAAACTTGTTAGTCAATGCGTAGTGTATATATATCTATTCAGTGTGGGATTACCCAGGGATGTATAATGGAAGATATTTTCATCATACATTTTATATTATATATTACATTATACATTTATTTTATTTATACATATAAATTTATTATATTTTACTTATACATATTACATTATACATTTTATTTTATATTTCATATATACATACGTGCATTTTCATCATACCAGACTCGCGATATGACATGACGACCGATATATAAATCAATGCAATCGCTAATTCTGAACTATATACAGTCTTCGACTTTGTAGAAAGATAATAAATGTCATCGCAGACAGCTACGAGCAAAATTTTTTGGTTCTTTTCCATTATCTCCCCCCAGCCCGCATTTGACCAAAAATGGTCAGATTCTGGAAATTTTGGTATTTTTGTGATCCTCGAGACCTCCCCCGATCATTTCGACCAAAAAATTGAATTTTTTAAAATTTTCGATTTTTTCGGGTAGCAAGGGACAAAAATAAAAAAAATAAGTTCTCCCGCCTTGGGAAACCAAAAATCTTTTTCTTAAAAATTAGATTTTTACCCACGATTTGACGCGGCCAAAATCTGTCCATTTTAAAAAAAACGCGGGCTGGGGGGATAATAGAAAAGAACCAAATTTTTAACATTTAAACATCATGTGGATTACTTTGATCTCCATTTATTTTGTTTTATACAGTTTAATAAGAGCATGTTCAGGTTCCGGTTACATCTAAAATTTGCAGTAGCAATTACGGCCTAATTTCAGTCCCGATCAGTCCCTGATATACATAATACGGCATATATACAAAAACGATAACCAACCGAAACACTATTTTAAAATCCATACTGTGATCTTTACGCATACATTCTGATGAAAATACTAGCATTTGTCGAAAAGCCAACATGGCTAATCATCAAAAAGCACAGAAAACGTCGGTTTATTTTAATCTCCTGACCATGCCAACTGTCTATATCACGACATTATCTGCCGTTATGAAATATAACCGCCGATTGCTTATACTCGACAACAAGATTATATATAGGCAGGCACACCTATACATGATTATTGCTAAAATCGAACTTCAAAGTTATCACTGAATAAGTTATAGCATTATCATAGAAAATGCATTCTAACGGTGTAGTTCATACAAACTTCTTTAAGTCGGAGCGAAAGCACAAGTACAAATCAAAACGATTCAGCACAAAAACAGAAATGAAATCACCGCAAAACGGAAGGATTATTATTATTATTACCATCTGCGTCAAAGCTGCAGCGCAAGACACAGCGCCGAGTCGTAGAGAAATCACACAATTTCGAGACACAAACAAACAGCAATAGGGACGGACCTTCGTTGAAATCAAATTATATTCGTAAAAAGCCAATAATCGGCTGCGCTGCTGTTGCCTGGTTGTTGTGAAGCTCGCAAAAGTAATAAATAAAAGTTCATGCTAATTTATTAAATGCGTGCCAAAGGGTATTTATCCAAACTTGACGCACCAGTTGTTGCTGCTAATGACACAAAAATGTAGTACGGACCGATATATAGCACTGCGAAGTATATGGCATTTTGACCATCCCAGCCCAGTGTTGGGCGCTTTCGAGCCAGTGGGAGCTTCACAAATTAAAAATTTGACGCTGGACCCTCACCACTAGGTTCGTCCTGGAGACCCCAGAAAAAAATTTATCTGGCTCACAAATAGTGAAATAGGTTTGCAAACACATCACTGCAGATTTTAAATATACTCTCCCTATTATTTGCTTCATAATAGTAAGTTTTTACAGATTACTTTCACTTCAAAGGTTATACGACGGGCAATGTTCATAGAACGTCTCCTTACCGTCTCACCAGCTACCCAAAACGGAAGCTTGTCAACTTAGGGACATTGTGAAATTGACCAGACACCAGTGGCTTATGCCACAGCGCTGAATAAACACATCACTTGGTTTTTCAGACGGATACAGATAATCAATGACTTTTAGGTACCGTGCACTAAAGAGAGCAAATCATTCAGGCTTTTAAACCAGCGCCCGACAAAAGGAACAATTTAGACATTTGGATGATATAGCACAGTGGCCCATAAATGGCACCCGACAATCAACTAGCAATTTCGACATCGAGACCACCAAGCTTTCAGGACATCACTCACTAAAGGACCAGATTGTTTTTTGGACAGCACTCAGTAAACGGAACTACCAAGTCATTTCAACAATTGCGCCCGCTGATGAGAATGCAGGATTGTAACAGCTGAGAATATTACTTATATTGATGTGCAATAGAGGTGACAGTTTAGGCTGTGGGGTTGGATCCCGCCGAGCCACAGATTAAGAAATGGTTGTGAAATCCAATCCTAGTCTATCTGGAAAAGCGAAGTTGGATGATTTTTAAAGCAGCAAACGTAATAAATTATAACAGTAGTCTGCGAACAGTAACAACCTACTGCGGATATCTTGGCACTGAAAATCTTTACAGTAACTACAGCTCTTTTTCTGATTTGGATATCCACTCTCCAATATTACAGAATCCAGCTTTTATTATTATAATTTTTATTATTTCCCATCGGACAACACAGGTTATGAAAAAGCTAGCCCAAATTTTTAAATACGTCTCTTTCTCAGCACTACTGTACTACTCTGCACTGTTCAAGTGCGAATATTTCCACTTACCGCATCACTGTTTTCCAAATCAGATGATGTAATTTAAATTTAAGAATACATCACAGAGATCTGAATGAGTAGCAATTGACACACTCAGTAAACTGTCACAACCCGTATAAATAGAGAACTTGCAAAGATAGAGAACAAAAATAATTTAGTAGGTTGTTCAAATTGGGAGTTGAGGCCGTTGCCACTTTTCAATAACGCTGGTTACTGGCTGTATATACATGCTGAAAAAATTTCGCACTACCCTGGGTCAATGCTAGTCAACATTTTTGCTTATGCAGGTAACACATCTGGTTGGCAAATAAAAAATTGACAATATATATTTTCCCAAAATCCCATTCTGAAGCAAAGATTCGTTTGAATATCACAAAAAAATTATTTGAGTTTTAATAGACAAGCCATAGCAGTGCTTCTAAAGCGATTAGTTAGCTATTACAACATTTTCATTAAAAACGCAGAATTTTGAGCGTTTCTAGACTTCTAAGCCCTCAGCTAAATCGAAAGGTGCTCCTGTTTTATATTCCCTTGTTGCAAACTAGGAGCCCCTGGTTCCGAATCTTGGGCACCTGGTTCGTAGTTCCGAATCAGGGGGCCCAGATTCATGTCCCCTACCAAAAGCAAGGATGAAGGAGAAAAGAAAACATCACTGAACACGGTGGCCTTTTGGAAATCTAGAATAACGGAACCGTGAAGCACAACGAGAAGCCACTATATAAATTTTGCAACGGGATGCAATGTCAAGGATATTCCATGCATCCGCATTTTCCGACGTCCTGGATAACATTAGGATATGATTTAGCCAAAAAAGTCTATGAAATACGCCAACCATGGGACATTTCAGTTTAGCCACGCTCTGGCGCAACATAAAAATTAAATGACCATGACGAAAATAGTGGACTTTGAGGACAAATTGTTAAAACTGAGGATGTATTTCAAAATAGAAGACAAACGGAAGAATAGAGGTCAAAGCCACACTCTATAAGTTAAGTGTAACAGTTGGGGTCTTACAATTTTCCATATTAGCTATAAGCTGTATGCTATAGCGATTTTCAAGAAATTCATATATTCACAAAAGGTAACCCAATATCATGTCTGCGTCAAAAATGTATCCCAAATGTGAGATGGTAACAAGAAAACCTTTGAATCTAAAATATATTGCCAAGGTTAAGACAAAATAATTGATCGTTTGTACCATATATTAAGGTTAAAACCAGGATCTATTTAGACAATCACATACATGCCTTCTTCGAAGCTATCTTTTTCAACCATATCTCGGTAGCCGTTACAATTACACCAGTGAACATATGCACAATAGCACGAATCAATTGAGTGCATATTCAATTACGACTAACAATATTTATTTATTATCCAGTTGTATTGAACAACCACTAAAATTCTCAAACCAAACTTTTGTACCTACAGAAACCAAAAGTATACATACCAATCGCTAAACAAGGTCTACCAGTTAAGGCAACAGCCAAAAATTCAAAACAAACTATCAACACCATATATACTAAGCATATCGCAAGCGATGGTGAAATGGTGGGTGAGAGCGTATTCTCATCTAAATTTGTCATTAACTATAATCACTTATAACAAGCTTTGAGTTTGATGTGCGTATATACCCACCCTAAAGCCGGTGGAAACGCTGATAGCCTTTAAATAGAGCTAAAGATAAGAGAACAGACACTAAAAACACACCCTATTTACTTGTCGCAAAACTTATAATAGCTTTATTTGAAGGCGCAGAACCCGACGCATAACCAAATGAGTGACGAAGACCGAAATTCATTCGGTAAATCTGCTTCGCCAACGACAGACCCTAAACCAATGTAAACCACTGAAAAGGCATGAAATATCCATTCTGTATTCCAAACAGCCAAACTGTCGCAGCATTCCAAAAAGCCTATATATAAACGCAGTACGCGATACATAAGCAAACAACTGAAGACAGACTATATTCTGGAAATACAGTTCACCAACACTAAACTCATTAAACACGATTGAAAATGTATAAAAATAGTCACGATAGACTCTAGATTACTAAACCGTACCATTCAGCGTTCTTGACATTTAATAGACACTCGCTGTAAGGCAAAAACACGCAATAACGTGCCGGAATTTGAAAAATCAATATTTCAGGCAAAAGATCGACGAACCATATTGGTAGTGAACGCAGTAAAGCATATGTACACCTACGCCTTTTGCATGCGTAGCCAATCAGCTCTCGATAGCATACGACGATATATGCTATATGTGGACATCGCACAATACCGCACAAGTTAGAACAAAACTAACACCGGCAATAAATTACCCATGCCCCAAAACCCCCAAGTGCAAGCTATTAGCCTCAAAGGACATAACAGTAAAATTAGGAGTTTTTGGTCGATGAACTATGGCGGCGCCATACCCCCGTATCCATAGAACTATGGATCGCAGGGCAAAATCAACATCAGGAGTGAGTTTGCCATGACCGAAAACCCCCAAGGAAAACTTTTTAGCCGCCCATGACATGTCAAAACATATTTTCGAATTTTGGGTCGAGGAACCATACCTCAAACCCCATGAACCGGAGCCTTAATCGAAAAACAAAAAACAGGCATCGGCATTTATCATTTTACTATGAAATAAAACCAACCACAGAAAAATTCAAAAGTTAAAGTAAAAACAACCTTGCTTCTATGAACGGTACAAAAATGGGATGAAACCCCTCATTTTGACCTCTGACCCCGAACCATAGAGCGTTATAACCCCGTACCCATGGATCACAGAGCAAAACCAGCACCATCAATGAGTTTCCCACGCCCGAAGACATCCTGGTGAAAATTATCAGCCGCCCAAGACGTCAGAACAAATTTTGAAATTTTGTTGTCGAGGAACTATTGGGGCGCCATACCCACATACCTCAAACCCCATAAATGCAGAATCAGAGCCTTAATCGAAAAACCAAAAAAGAGGCATCGGCATTTATCATTTTACTATGAAATAAAGCCAACCAGAGAAAAAATCTAAAAGTTAAGATAAAAATAACCTTGCTTCCGCGAAGGGAACTAAAATGAAGCAAAAAAATCCACATTTTGACCCCTGACCCCGGAAGCATACCCCAAATAAAAAAACGCACGGTAAATAGACTACGCCGGTTCGAATGACAGCAAGATCACGAAAATCGGTCGAGTCGTTCCCGAGTTATAGCCAATCACACACACAGACGAAATTTAAAAGTTTTCATCCCTGCCACACACAATCTCCACTACGTTTCACTACGTCCTGATTACAAATCTTGATTTTATCTTTAAGACGACCGGTGCATTTATTTCGATTTTCAGCATGACCTTTTACACTATAGGTTAGCTGTTGAGGTTGAATAACGTGCCTCGTTATTTCAACACCGAATGTCGATAACCGTTAATTAAGTTATATTGTTAACTTGACAGCGAGAAACGAAACTTACTAGCATCGGATTATGAGACTGACAGATACAATATCATGCTGGGCTCTCCATTAACTGAAAAATTTGCAAGGGGGCACAAGCCGGAGACCGCCCGATTTTGCCAGGGGACATTTTGCTAAGAAAAAACGATTAAAATCGTGTTAGAAACACTGCCAAAACGCTTTTGATGGAGAGAAAAACTCATTTTGAAAAAATTTGCGAAATATTTGGCTTCAGAACGGAATTTTTGTACAACTTTTGATCAAATTTTATATATTTTGGAACTATTGAAAACAAAAATTTTCCACGAGGCAACGAGCCGGGGGGAGCCCAAAATTTTGCCAGGGGCACGAACCAGAGGGAACAGAAAAATGCCAGCCCAAATTTGGTCTCAAAATTTATGTTTTTTGTATGTAAAATGCTTTTAAACATTAATTGCCACCACCATGCTAAAACGTCGTTTTATAGCTTGACGATACATGCACGGCAGTAAAACTACATGAAAATTTAACATTTTAAGCAAAATTTATATCCCACTTCGAATTAGATTTTACACAAGCATTTAAATGTGCCTCACGTTCCATGATAACAGAAATAACAAAATGCGGTACGCAATATGCAACAAATGTAATATTGCAAAACACTGTCCGAAAGTGTACATACGGTATTAATGCTTACATAAACATTCATTCAAGAACGCCTGCCCATATATTTATATATAAAGCAGAGAATAACCGGAACCGAAATTTACCGGAAGCGGAACCAGCAACCGGAACCGTCCGTTTAAACGGGATCCGGAACCAGAACCTGGTCTTCGAAACTTATATATTGTAAAACAGATGAAGGAAGAAATGTAGGTACAGTGGATTTAAAATGCATTAAAAATAACTTTTACATTAAATTTAAAGTATTGCGATGGCATTATTGCCTCTCTAGAACTTAGAAGATACTAAGGAAGTAAATACATAAGGTTTATTTATCGATCAATATCTTGGTTTTTGGACCCCTGGAGCAAAAATGCCTTCCACTATACAGCCTTGCGTAAATTGCGTCAAACTGAATGTGCTTGTAAACTAAACATGCTTGCATGGAGCGTAGACTAAACACTTTCGCTATGTCTCCAATCGCCCCCTTTACTAAGCATGTTTGTTACATGTTATTCTGTAGGCAACTCGACATTATTGGTATAAGTGGTTCTATAAGAAAATAAAGGAAGGCATAAGATATTTTTCTGATCAGTGGCATAGACATTGTTTAGGCTACCGTTGGACAACCAGTGCCAGTCAGCTAGATGATCATGATGATAAATTTCTGAATAGAATGCTATAAATGAGACAAACTGTTATACTGCTGGCACAGTTTCGATAATACAGTTCATTGCCAAGAACGCAGTTTCTGGCTGCGTTGCGGGCATGTTACTTTACTTCAATGTAGACTGACTTACAAAGTTTACAAGCGTACTGGCTGGTGCTTGACGCAATTTATGTTAGCCAACCTTACAACTAAGTATTTCTAAATAATCCATACTCTGTTACCCAGTTGGATCGGTTTAATTCTAACATACCCAACAGACTTCTGAATGAGTCAAATAGCTGCTACAAGCATCGAAATTGCTTTGCTTTGTTAACAATATCCTGCAGGGTTAAGATGAAAAATCCGTACTGGAATTACTTGTCTTACTAACGTTTCACACGGCAAATTGCTGAATTAATCTTTTCTTTTGTTAGGTTGTATAGTAACTCAGTCAGTGTGTATCTATTACATATATATGTTTGGACCACAGATGAAGCAAAAATACGCAAAATTTCAAACAAAATATTTAAACAGGAATTCCTGTTCTAGTATGGTTTTTGCCTTTTGCCGGAATCGCGACCGGAAAACGATTTTCGTCGGAACCGGAATTCCGGTTAATCCCTGATATAAAGATATAAATAACATATCTTTTTATTAGGTACCGGGGCAAGAATTCTACCGAGCCGGGACCGGGGCTAGCCGAAAAGCATTATGTGTTCGATTTTCCAGCGCATATATACCACATATATATACATGCCGACAGGGGGGTGGCACGGGGCAAAATCCCACCTGGAAATCCGGACCCCCACACGGAGTGAAATGAACTCGTAGGCGAAAATTTGACGCCCGCGATGAAAAAAGCTTCTCACTACCGTACAGACCCACTTCTACCCCAATGGCATCTATGCATCGTCGGCATGTATGCAAATATACCAATAACCAAATCATTGCTTAATTACTATTCTTCAAGATTATTACTTATTATTCAAGATTTCTACAAGATTCCAATCCACTTCAAGTGGCATGGTTTGAAATGAACAAAGAAATCGTTTACTTCCTGAACAATTAGAGATGTTGATATACATGGCGAAAATTTTGCCAGCAGTTGATTTTGACTATTAAGAGCTTGTATTCATCAAGTTGACGTTGAAGTGAAAGTTGTATAACAGCTTAAAAAAACTCTTGCAACAAAAGACACCGGCTTTGTATTCGAATTTCAATTTATCACTTTCGACTTTCAAACACTGATCAGATTTTGAAAACTACAGTGATTTTGACAACTATATACATACCGTGTTGACAAATTTAATAGTGTCACAAGTGTTAAAAAGGGTTTTTTGTCATAAGAAAAACCATATCCAAATTTACGTACTAATCTTGTTGAAATATCAAAACTCATCAAAAATCGTTTTAAAATTTTAGTTTATTAGTTTAATAAACTATACGTTGTGAGCTAAAGTTTAGTTTCAGGAAGGTGATGTGGAATTTACACTGTCCTAGTGAATAGCAAGCATTACGTATATATTCAGCAAAAGCCTCCAGATTGTTTATCAATTCTACTAATTTGGTACCACAAATATTTTTCTGAAATATATAGTAGTCCCGGCACCTAAATTTTACATTTATCTCGGCAGGGACTTCGACGTTGCCCAGGGCCCGCGCTAAACCCCGGTACATTACTACTTTATATATCATAATAATAATAAGATATATATAACATTACAATAAACTGTCATACAAAACATACAAATAAAATGCTGTATTAATTGGCGTCTTCTACGCCGTACAACACATTAGCATACAAACTCGTTAGATTGCTACTTTGTTTGTGCACGACTGCTAGTATACATGTACCTAGCAGGCATATGCTACACGTCGTTTGTGAATTAGCCAAACCTATACTTGCAAAACCAAAAACAAATAAATATAAATTATTGCATTGCCATACAGTAATAGGAAAAAGCGTCATTACAAAATATATTATAAGCAAGTCCAACTTTAACCAAAAGCTGGTTTATTATAACAGGATGAGAATAAAACTATGATGATGTCTATGTAGAAGCAGTTTTCCGCGCAAACCCGCAAATCGCTAATACAAACTAACTAAAACCTGGCGTATCCTTTAAGCCCAATCTGCGCAGTTGACAAAATACGGCATTACTCAGCAAAACCTAATCAACAGAACCAACGAAAAAAATATTATTTTTATATATGACCGCTTCAGTGCGCCGAGTTAATAATAGCTATTTGAAAAAGTTAATGACATAACATGTAACTGAATATTACAGCTATACCTTGTTATGTAAAACGAAATCTTTATCAACCCAAGCCGCTACTCAGGCAAAGATGCACAATAAGTACTTATATATATAATAAATAAAACATAAAACACGGAAGACAAGATCTATAATAATATATACCATAATAATAAGTGGACAAACAACTTCGAATAAATGTGCTAGCAGCACCAAGTAAACTTTATAGTGCTGCGCAACACGAAACCCCTCAAATTTTCCCACTGTTAGAAACTCCAAACATAAATTATGCATGAGTAAACGTAACCTGCGCCGCTTACCATCCTTTTTTGTCAAAAGCAAATGCCATTCTCTTGTTCCCTGAACACTGATTTCATTTTGTATAAAGGAACAGAAACTAATCCGTTTCATATTTAAATACATTATAATTTGAAAATGTTTTTGAACACATTGGTGACCCAGTGACCAGGTTCCCCGACTGACCCAACCAAAATATTGACCCATTTGACAAAGTGACCCAGTTCCATCTCTGGTCAAATTACATGATGGGAACCGAGTTAGTCGATCCAAAACCCACTGCAAACCCCTGAAAAGGCATGAAATATTCGTGTTGTACTGTAGATAACCAAACCAACCTATTTAGAGTACCGAAAAACTTATATATAGTCGATTCTTTGCAAGCATTACATAACCAAGCCACTGAAGACAAATTTTGGAAATTGGGTTCATTGACCCTAAACCCTTTTAAAACCAATGACAAGGCATTAAATATATATACGTGCTGGACTCTATATAGTCTATCAAACCTATATACTGGGCTCTCCAAATTGGGTGGGGTTGGGAGGCCCCTGGCATTTTCAGGTTCCACCTGGTTCAGAACAAGTGCGCCCTGGCAAAATTTTGGCTCCCCGGTTCACTACCTCTTGGAAAAATTTTTGTTTCCAATCGATCCAAAGTACAAAAAATTTGATCAAAATTTGTACTAAAATTCCGTTCTGAAGCCAAAATTTCCCAAATTTTGTCAAAATTTGCTTCAAAATAGCTTTTTCTTACCATCAAAAGCGTTTTGGCAGTGTTTCTGACACGATTTTTAACCGTTTTTTTCTTGGCAAAATGCCCCCTGGCAAAATCCGGCGCCCCCCGGTTCGGAACCAGGGGGCCCCTGGCAAAATTTTCAGCGAATGGAGAGACCATATAGACCATTACTGATGACCTGCACCCAATACATAACCAAACAGACTACATTTTACAAATCGAGTTCGTTGGGCATAAAAACCCCTGTAGCACCATGAAAAGGTATAGTCAAGTTCGACTAGAGATAAAAAACCATTGTATTCGCCATGGTTGATAACGTAACAGACATTAGTTGTAAGGTAAAAACGCACAATAAACCTCCGGAATTTGAAAATCGATCTTTCCAGCAAAGGGTCGACGAACCATATTCGGGGTCATATTAGAGTGTTCAGCAAAGTTGTAGATCTCTGAGCTGCTTTTGCCTAGACGTTTCTGTTTTTCAATGCAAAGCCTGCGTAGCCATATACAGGGCTCTTTAAATTGGGGTTTGGGCTGGCATTTTTGGGTTCCCCTTGGTTCAGAACAGGTGCCCCCAGGTTTATGCCACCTGGAAAAATTTTGGGCTCCCCCGGTTCACCGCCTTTTGGATAATATTGTTGTTGTAATCGGGCCAAAGTACATAAAGTTTGATCTAAATTTGTACTAAAATTCCTTCCTGAAGCCAAAAATTTCCCAAATTTTGTCAAAATTTGCTTCAAAATAGCTTTTTCTTTCCATCAAAAGAACTTTGACAGTGTTTCTAACACGATTTTAATCTTTTTATCTTGACAAAGTGCCTCCTGGCATAATTGGGCGCTCCCCGGTTTGGAACCAGAGGGGCTCTCGGTTCATGCCCCCTGGCAAAATTTTCAGCAAATTGAGAGCCCAGAGATATGGGCTGTGTAGCACTAGTAAGCGCATGGTCAGATTTTACAAAGCATCTTTAAAACCAGTTTTTTGCCAATCTGAACCGGAATATGGGATTATTAATATTCGATAAATAACACATCCTGACCACTTTTGCTTCTGAACAAAAAATTTATAGAGAACCATCCGCCCGAAGATGAGTTAAGAGTGAGAACGACTATACGCCGCTTTTTCTTCACGGGTGAGCGTAAAGGCAAATCGAGCAAACGCCTTTCCATCGCCGAGTGCTGGCAGCCTATCAAATCATCTACAGACTGCACTAAACAACGTTGCACACCTCAAATATGGCTATGATAGTGAGCATTCGGGTAACCGTCCCTCTATTAGAAATTCCTGGATTTGGCGCTGTCGCTTGGGGTACCGCAGGCATTTCGACCTACCCCAGAAATTTCATGCCTCCTAGGTCAATTGTCGCCTCCACAAATCTTCGGTTGAAAATTCTCAAAACTTCTTTCTATGGAGCTAAAAAATGCTAAAAAAATTTTCCTTTTATGAAGCACTAGCGCAATCATTTGGTAAATTATATATATACACACATTGACGTTTTCTCACTAACGGAGAAGTTTATGGTCCCCCAGAGCACCTGAGGTACACCAAAATATCTTTAAATACTCTTCTTCGAAAATTGGCAGAAGTTGTTTGTGAATTTTTCAAAACACTCTGGATTATTTTAACAAAATTTTAACTCTTATTCTGACAATGTGGTTGACAAAATGTATATTGTGAGTGCATAATGAGTGAAAAGTCCGAGTAAAAAGTATCCAACATGAAATAAAAATTACACCGCGTACTTCATCTGCAAGCAAACAAATAAAAAATACACAAGATTTAAAATATCCCAGATTTTCGAAACCATTGCAATTTGTCAAGGTGCTCTATCAACGACTGAATTCGACTTAGACCACGCCATGCATAAACAGTGATCCAGTCAGTATTCACGTGAACTGTTGTGACCGGAACTGTTCAGCATCTTTATGTGTACTAGCCCGTGTCGACACGACATGAAGGAAGAGTATAAAATAGCTGAGGTGGAAAATCCGTATTAGGGAATGTATAGCCAGGTATTAGATAACAATGTAGGAGTAAATCTATATACATAAAAGAAATAATACTGAGACTTATGAGACTAACATCATTTTTTCGATTTATGGACCCCTCAGGGTCATATTATAGTGATGCCGTTTGGAGGGTGCCCTAAGCTCCTATCTCGTTACCGGAACCTCGGAACGGACTAAGTGGGTCAAGTTACTTTATATAACTTTGTTATTTCGATTTTTGCACCCTGAGGGTCATATTATAGGGGTACTCTTCAGAGGGTGCCCTGACCGCATATATCCTTACCGGAACACCAAAGGCCAAATGAACCATCCCAATGGACTCAGCAGGTCAAATTACCTACAATGGGACTCATTTTTCAACTTATGGACCGTATTGTAGGGGTACCCTTCGGAGTGTGGCCTCTCCACCATATGCGCTTACCGGACGCTCAGAGGCAAAAAGAACCATTTCAATGAATTCAGCACGTCAAATTACCCATAGTATGATCCATTTTGCACCAAATAACTTTAAGACAGGCACTAATTTTCAACTATTTTCGTTATACACTGAAAAAGTAAAGTCGAACAAGAAGAAGCAGCAGACCAAAATCGCCATTAATATATATACTCAGCATGGTGAAAATAACGTGCTTAGTAAATAAACGGATGACTACCTCAACAATAATGTCCAGGAGGTGGTAAATTTCACAACATCAACGGTTATTTTTGCTTAACTTTACAATATGCGTACTGCATAGCGCAATCAGACGCCTCGTTCAATATGCTCCATAATCGGACACCTCGTTTGCTACATAAAAGTAAGCTAATGCTACTTTCTCTATGTTCAAAAATTCAAGAACGTCATACCAGTATAGTAATTCTATGTTAACAATCAATACTTCACAAAACGAAATAACATCACACACCACTATCGTAATGGTGCTCAGGGAACATTCCACCATAACTACGTATAACCATCCACACAAATATAAGCTGAGAAAGGAAGAGGCAACCCCCTAGTTTACTATGACTAAAAAGACGGCAATGCTATGAAAGCAGCATCTCGGTAAATTAGTTACAAGTTGCACGCAATAATCTTCAATTTTTTGGCGACGATCAATCTTCATCACGATCGACATTGCCACAATAAAACCTGAAAAGCATTCGGTGTTTTTCTTCGTCAAATTACCCACTCCATAAAATGATGAACTCTGTATGTAGACAGCCATACCGTAACAACGAACATTCGGCATCGCACGAAATGCTATAGTGCCATGTAAATCACCACAATGATGTTCAACGAACATTGAACCATAACTTAACTGTCCACTCTGAATCTATGATCATCTCTGGACATGTTACACGCTATATTACTAAAACAAAGACGGCGACTATACTATAAGCGACTTCCCGGGCAATGTATATATGCGGAAAACTATTTAAAAGTTGCAAGCAATAACCTTAAATTTTTTGACAACGATATCGTCTTTCGGCAAGCTCGACATATCCAGACTGAATTTCGAAAATTTTATGATGATATTCTTCCGTCACATTTCCTCCTCCTTGCATTGATGAACACTGTGTCTATTAACGTCATCCACTAACGTGTTTCCAGATATATATACAACATTTCGAAGTGATGCTGCTAACTTTTACGGAGACTGGAATTGCTGCCAAAATCGTGCCGGTGTAAGTAGTCTAATATTTTTCTGTGTAGCAAAATGGTTCTTCGGAAAGTAACATTCTCCAATTCTTTGTACAACAGTCTTTGTAAAATTGCAACATTCGCTTATGTTGAAAGTCCAGTGACTGGCTATGGCCGTGTGTCGTAAAATCGCGTGGTCCGCTGACTTAATATTTCGATGAATGCGACAACGCGCGGAGTTAGGAGACATGGTTTAAACCCAGACAATGCAAGTTGCAAGATTTACTACAGGAGATCAACGAAGAGGCTCAGACTTTTGAGGTGCACCGGCTTGGCAGCATCTATACACCAACTAGGAAGTCGGTCCATATGTCATGCGGGAAATACATATGCCGCATAACTTCAACTTCGTGGTTACCAGCAGCCACGTTTCAGTGTTGACAGTGAACCATTCAATCACGCTTTTCAGACAAAAACTAAAACCGCACCGCGGTAAAAAGCAATAGCACCGACACACCAGGTTACTTCTTCAAATCAATATATCGACGTCTATATGCCAAATGACGGATATGGGACAATTTTTCCAAAATTACGATCTGTGTATTAGCTAATACTATATGATTGCCCGCTTTGTTCTGAGCGAAAAAGCTTTATGGGACAGCTGTTGTTAAGTAGTTATTAATCTATGCTAAAAAGATATATCTTACTAAATGATAAATCGACAAGTAAATAAAACTTTCCCGTCTATAATGAGACACTCTTGTGTTTAAGCTTAATATGTGATGTGGAAAGCCTGATATGTCTCTTCTTCTAATGTTTGCCGTTTGTAACCCAGCTGGGGCGCCGTTTGGAATTGTCGTCCTGGCAAACCGTGTTCCCGTTCCAGCAAAAATGAAAAATACCCGAACTGAACATCCGACCAAATCTTTGCTAGCGTTCTAACAAGTTGTTTCAAGCACACTCAGTGCACTTTTAATTCATTAAATTAATATATATACACTGAATTTAATACGAGTGGAGAAAAACGCTAAACGAGACAAAATTCGGCTGCCTCTGAAATTTAGTGTGGTGGTTTCCAAAGAACAAGATTCCTAGACATATCTCAGTAGACCTATCACATAGAACAATCGATAACAGTATAGCAGAAAAATAGTATGTCAGACTTGACCTATTGGTGCACTCTTCCAATCTGTTAATTGCGTCTATCGCAATATATACGTAAACTGGAAGAGTAGCTCTTTCGTTTGTTATCAATTATGCATAACCGGCATTGACGTATACTGCAATATAGAAACTAATTATGTTAGTAAAAGTAAAATTTGGTTATACGGCTAATATTTCGAAAAAATCAGGATCCTATCCTGCCAGCTTATCCACTTTGTATTTTTAAAAATTGTACAAGACTTTTCAGTGGCAGACATCATCACCCTGGCTGAATCCTTTCTCCGGTTTAAAAAATTCAACATAATAATAGACCTCTAGATACAATATTTAGACTACATATGAATAGGTATATAAGTCGGACAGGCATCACCACGTATATAACAAAAATTGTGATCCAGGTTACTTCAAACTGCGGTCAACTGTGCAAACAAAACAGCATAAATGCCAATCTACCACACAAACTGTTGCATTCGATATGGTACAAACTCAATTCAGCAGAGTTGAAATGTTATCATTGCAACCACTGTCTGACGATAGGACAGTATATTAAGTAGTTAACAGTTATCAGATCATACACTCTTAGTCGCAAAACTCGGCCTAAACCGAAACGACCAACGCCAGCTGTTCACAACTCCAAATTGGATGTCAAACCGCTACGTGACCCATCCATTCGACAGCATTTCGACGATGTAATAAACAACCAATATTCCCGACTACGTCAGTCAACTTATCAATCGAAGATCACTGGAAACACATGAGCGATGCGACACACAAAGCATGCAACCAATATCTGGAACCAGATCCACATGCATACACTAATTTGCTTACCACAGAATCACGTGTGAAAGAACGAAAACGCCCATTAAATACGGAAAAAACTTCAGAGAGAACTATATTCCGCAGCCTATCACGCTAATTGCGTGCCAGTATTCAACGGGGCCAAGAAAACTTCTGGAGCAGCGTGGCTTCGGAAGTAGAAAGCGTTGTAGCTCAAAGAGATATGGCCACAGTGCATCACAGCATTCGTCCAAAAAGCAATAGTGTAAGCCCTACGGGGAAGCTGATAAAAAAAGCGGATGATTTCCTATCCACGCAGCGAGATCATTTTAGGCAATTTCTAAACTGTCCAACACCTGCGGACTGTCCTGAAGTTGGCTTCGAGTTTTTTGCAGAGTACGTTGACACATCCCCTCCTAACGTAACTGAAATCCGGGAAGCCGCAAAACAGATTAGGTCAGCAAGGCACTAGGCTAGAGGGGTATCGTCATAGATGTGTGGAAATCAGCAAAACAAGATATCATCAAGTCATTTCAACAGCTGACAGTAAAAATGTGACATAAAGAATCCATGCCGAGCTTTTGGGAGTGTGCGGTAATTTTACCGTTTTACAAGAAATGTGACGCCACAATTACGTCAAATTATAGTGGCATATCATTATTGTAGATAACGTTCAAAGTGCTAGAATTTGCGGTTCTGAATCATATCAAACCGATAGCGAAGCCGTGGGAGAAACCAAGCTGAATTTAGGCCTGGTCGCTCATGTACCGACATTATTTTCATTTCGTCAAATGCTGGGCATAGGACATCAGTTCCGCAAACAACCAACGGAGATATGCTTCGTCGATTTTCAGCTGCATTTAACTCCATCTATCGGTATTAAAATTCTGCGCTACGCCTGTAGTATTCCAGATAATGTATGCGGCTTGGAGAGCATGTTGTACAAACGAACAATTAGGAAAATACTAGCCTATGACCAAATGTCCATCGAGTTCGACATCACCACCGGCGAACGTCTGGGGTTTGTTTAACTGTGTTATTTGTTGGGTGCTCGATAAGGCGCTGACATCACGCAGAATATCGTTGTGCCCGTCCAACTACAAACTCACTAATCTACCAATCTGGCATTTGACGACGATATAGCCTTGTTTTCTTAATCCGAAACTCAAATGCGTGTCTCGACTCGCTGGCTAAGCATGCCTCCGATTAACGCAGCAAAGTCAAAAGTGTTACATTGATGCTATGACATCGTACCGTCGATCAAAAGGGAGAACGACCAAGTCAAAGTAACAGATACGTTCTGCTACTTAGGTAATATGACTGATTGAAGAGGCCGATATAAAATGTTGCATTGCGAAGACGCAATCTGCTTTCAATAGACTACGCGAAATTATTCCACCGCCACGAAATTTCAATCAACGCAAAGTGTAGACTGTACATTCCCTGCGTTAGGTCGATACTACTCTATGCCGGCGAATTCTGGCTAAACCTCTGTAGTGACATCAAATCGTTTGAATGGTTCGAGCACATGTGTTGGCGTCAATGTCGCCAAGTAAACTGCGTCCACCATATCAGCAACCAAGAGGTCTACAGGCGATTTGGCCACCGCAAAAACTCCTGAATAAGGTTGCGTTGGCTTGGTCACGTCCTTCAATTGAATGAAAATCCCTTGGACATATCATTCGCATGTATGTTTGTGTCAGCTGAATCACACTACAAGATGCCGCTTGGCTGTGTTCACAAAACATGGAATCACTCAGTGTCCAACTTGCCGGAACCCTACTTGCGACATCCATGTCGACGAGCGTCTAAATGGACAACATGGAAGTATGACTGTATATCAATTGCGACAAGTCGCAAAAAAGTGGCAGTGATTGGTTCGGGACGCCGTGCATGATGTGTGAAGTGGTAAAAATGAATGTTCTTCGTTAAGTCAGTAAGTCATGTCAACAGCTAACATATCATGATACTGTGGTACACTACTACATTACTGAAAGTGAGCTACTATAAAGAAAAACGTTCGCTCAAAATGCGGTCAACTGAGCAAAACTTTTGTGCGGTCTACCAGCAGTGGTTGATGTACTTTCACAATTTGACTACTGATTAAATCTGAGTACGTAGATAGTTTTGCGTGTGAGTTGTTTCCAATGTTTCGTACTCAAAATATCACGAACACCCACCTATTCGGAATAAGAATATCGATATTGGTGACAAAGTGTACAAAACTCGGAACTATGGCAGTAGACGCACTCGCGGCGTTACCGTAACTGCTGGAGCAGTTAAGAGTTTTCGAATACCTATGTGTAACAGATCCATGCTGCATCGTTACGAGACTGGTCAATCTTTACCACAGCCTAATGGATAACATTTACGGGTTTTGGCCAACAACGGTTGTAAGAGAGCTTGAAGACTCTGCCACATTTGTTCGTGTGTATAGGATTTCGTACCCGTGCCAGCCTCGGTTATGTACCAACGTAACCGTACGAGTGAACTAATCATACGGATCAATAACTATCAATCAAATACCGATTTATTTGTACTCTATTGTACCTTTACTATGAATTTTTACCTTCATTATATGACTATGCCAGCGTCGAGAGGGGACATTTGAAGTTTTTTGGGCATTCCGCCAGACAGGTAGTATTATATATTATCTCAGTTACAAAACAAAAAAAGCTTTTTTTATCTACTTGTATTATGTGAGAAGTTATGACCCCAATCGTAAAATCTATCAGAATGTCGCCTTTTAACTCTCTAATGTTCTGCGTATCGCCCTTTCGTCAATAATGATAATCGGGTAACGATATTTGAACACACATCCACAACGTTTATTTGTAAGCTGTTAAAGTTTGATTAACTTAGCCTACAAGTTTCCGAATTTAAGACCACTTCACAGCTGCCAATCCAGATCTCGCCCCCCCGACCCATTCTTTAAAATCTGACAATATTACTTTATTACGCGGCATGCATGCAACGAAAGTATTCAAAATTGACTGTTTCTGACAACACCATCGTTCGTCAGTTTACATACGCAAAAAATTTTAATCAGATTAAATGGTATATATACTCAAATTAAGATTGTTTTAGCCAAAATGGTAAAAAATGTCAGGGATGGGTGTTCCCCTCCGACCACGATAAAATCTGGTTTGTAGGTTAAAAATTCAGGCACAACACTATTTTTCATGTTGAGAAAGACGTTTAACGCCTAAAATTTGGCTCATGTGTACAGCAGGGAACAGCTCAACTATCAAAACTGGCGATGTCCCCCGACCACAATAAAAATATTTTGTAGGTTAAAAATTCAGGTACAACACTATTTTTCGTGTTGAGAAAGACGTTTAACGACTGAAATTTGGCTCATGTGCACAGCTGGGAACAACCCAACTATCAAAATTGGCGATGTCCCCCAAACCACAAATGTGTCCCCCACCCGAACTCCATAACAACTTTGTGTGGGCACAATTTTCGAGTTTAGCTACATAGTATATATACCTATGTTATCGTGCTATACGCGCTATGTTTTGTTTCAGATTACGATATTATGATATAGTTTAATAAAAACTAATTTATAGAAGTAAATACTTATTTAACAGGTGTTGTAATAGTTTAATAATGGGCAGTAAAAGGAGGCTTTGGCGTGACAAACTAACCGGTAGAAACAAAGACGAATTTAACGCACGACAACGGCAACGAAACGCAAAATGCGACAAAAATGCGGCTTACACTTCAGTGGATCAGTTGGACACAGAAAATTCGATAAGCAACAACAGCGATGGCGACTGAAAAAACAACGTCAACGCTTGAAGGCGAAAGCTGGCGAATCTTCTGGTGAGTTCAACAATTATTTGCACCTGCCGTTCAGGACCGAGTTGGTTAACATTCCAGCCACCCAATTGCAGTTGGGTCACTTTGTGAACACTGTATTTGCATACTGCATTACTTCGTATTTGCATACTGTATCGCTCTATCCATCGCCAAATAATAAAGCTAGGGTTAATTTTATGTTGAAGTCGTTGCTCCGTCTTCTGGTACGTCCGAAACACTTGGTCATGTGGAAGATTTTGGGGAAGCCGTTGCTGGCAGACAATTGCGTATGTTTTCATTATTGTTATTTTTTACCGTTTCGTTTATCTTCGTTATTTTGGTTTGATTATGTTTACTTTTAGGCTATAAATTTTTCCAATCCTTACGTGATCAATTTTTTATTTTCTGTATGTCTTTATTTTAGCACGGCAGACAACAACAGTAGGGCTGACAGGGGGCGGTTTGCTAGCAGTATCAGCACCCAGTCCTTCTAATTTTGCGTCTTTAGCAAGTGTCTCTTCCCGTGGTTATCTGGGGTCCAAGTCCTCGGTTGCGTCTTTGCCGTCATAGACTCCATATGTGCGACGCGACCGCGCAAGAAATTTTAAAACAGAAAGACGAAATGATTACTAACCTCAAAAAGTCTATAAAAACACTGCGTCGACGCCCGCGGCGTCGTGGAGAAAATTTCAAAAATATAGACTATGACCAATTGATGGCTGGTGCCAATATCGCAGATAGCGGTGAATGCGATTCAGAAAAGGATCCACGCTATGAAGATGAAGAAAACGTTGGCGAGTCAACGGACGATATGGCTGAGCCAGATACAGAGTTTGATATAGGTGAAGTTGTGTTTGAAGAAAACGATAGCCATCGGTCTTGGCGGAACGCGCAATGGCTGGTGATAGAGAAACGTGTCGCAATCCGCTTACGGCGTATTTTACAATTCGTGAAAATCTTACAGAGGAATGTTGAGGCAGGACGTCCGAGGAAAGTCGCGCGAGTGATCAGTGGGCCTGCTTTATCACAACAGAAGATGACCAAGTGGATTAGCGAAGAAACAGGTGTTGACCGCAGCATGCTGCAGCGCTGTTCTCAGTTGCCGAAGGACCATACACCTGAGAAGCGCGATCCACGAGCACTTCAAGACACCACTGTCGATGCCATTAAACAATTCCTTGAGCGAGATGTAAGTGTTGTGAATCCTAGGGTTCTCGATGTGGTTAAGACAGATGGGGAGTTGGTCGCACGCCGCTTTTGACTGAACATTGTAATATTCTACATCACAAATTTCTTAGCGAGTATCCGCAACACAACGTATCGAACACGAAATTTATCCAAGTCCGTAACACGATGCAGAACATTAAAACGCCTTAGCTTAACGATCGCAATACCTGCCTTTGTCCATATCATGAAAACGCTCGCCTGATGATCGATGTTCTGTTTAAGGCCGGCGTTATCGAAAACGGTGGCGTCATTTCGAATTGTAAGTTGATGCTATGTCCTGATGACGATTTGTCTGCTGAATGTTAGATGAATCGATCCAACAAAACTACCCTTTGTCGTCGCAAGTGACTGCCAGGAGCAAAGGACACTCCAAGTAGCCGTTTACGTAGAAGCGCTTTTCAACTACATTAAGGCTGTAAGGCTCCGTATCCGTTTCCCAATCGTGTTACCTCAGCGATGGTTCGGCTGCGCAATATAAAAATAATCACTTTTTTACCCATATTGCATTTCACAAAACTATGAGATTCCGGCTGAGATACACTATTTTGCCACATCTCACGGCAAGGGGGCATGCGATGGCCTCGGAGCCACTGTTAAACGTACGGCGCAATATTTGGTAACTACACGTCAAGTAATCATTCAGACTGCTCGAGATTTTGAGGAAAAATGGCAACAGAAGAGTCGATTTTCCAGTGCTGTCCGTGTTCAGTGCTACAGTGAAGGAAGCACGTTCAAAGCTTAATCTCCGTTGTAAAGCTACCAAGCCTCTGCAGGGAACGCTCAAAACTCATTTCGCCGGTCCAGGGAGCCCAATTTGAGCTGTTATTGCACCGACTGCATCGCAGGCACATATTGTGGCCGCGGTATAAAGTCGTTTGACATTCATCGTCATGAGGGCGAAGAAATAGGCGACAATGATTACGCAAGTGAAAACGATGAAACTGACGCTACCGACGACGAAAAAAATGATAGCAGTGGCGATGATAGAAATTTGGGTGATATAAATCGTGTTACATACGTTGAAGAGTCATGGGCGGTATTAGAGGGGGGGGGGGCGGGAGGGGCGGCCGCCCCCCCCCCAGTCAGGTTTCGAAGACGTAAAATTTTTTACCCGGCTTGCACATAGACATCAAACTCATATTCTCGTATTATGTCGATGAACGTTCAGAAACATTTAAAAACGTAAATTAGCAGAACAGTGGCTACTTTGGGAAAAATGAAAGCAAAGCATTACTTCGTATGTAATGCACACAGAAAAACTTATGCTTACGAATTTAAAGTGTTAAGGAATAAGATGCTGGAGTCACTGTGTAATGATCTTCTTTTACTTACTCAAAACAACAGAAATATAGGATGGCATTTTTGAAGATTATCTCCCCCAGCTGTCCAATGAATTATTTCATTTTCGGAAAGATTGTACTGGCCTGTCCACAGCTATCCGAAAAGTGGGGGGGACTTCGGGGGCCGCCATCTTCATTCTCGGGGGAAATTTCAAAGTGGGGGGATAAATTTTGCTTAAAAATACAAAATATTTCCATATTTTCATGCATTTTTACTACTGTGAACGTACTTTCAAGCTAATAAACAATATTTTAGCATTATAAATAGTGATAATTAATGTTTAAAAAAACAATTTGCAAACAAAGAACATAAATTTTCAGACATAAAAAATTTTTGGAATTAGTTGAACATGGGGGTTTCGGCCGAGTGGGGGGGGACGGACATGGGGGAAAATCTCACGAACATGGGGATTTGGAAAGTGAGGTGGTCCCCCCAACTCCCCCCCACTGTGGACAAGCCAGATTGTATATGTAACACAAGTTCCTATTTCAGAACAAATATAAATGCCTTAAAACCTATGATAATGAAACGTAGTCAGTCAAGTAGTGCCAATTTTTTAACTAAAACGCCTGCTACTAGCCGCAGCAGGTCGCCAAGTCTGATACTTGCAGTACAGAAGATTCAGGCGGTGCGTCTTCGCCCCAAAATCGAGGCGAAACGTCCGGCATCGAGTCTTCACCTGAAACTAGTGGCACTCATGGCGCCACAGACAATCTACATCATCCAAACGATTTTGGGCATGATGTACGTTTGGGAGCAACAAAATTATGCGATGTGGACAAATTGCGTTTTCTAACAGAATACTACACTCCACCACCAACTCCGCAGCACATCTGGCCTTCTGAAGCTCGTAAAGATCGCAGGTAAAACCACTTATCGACAGCTGCGACATGATATGTTAATGCCACCAGAGTGCATTTCAATTGCTTATTCTCCCATGTACAGCGGTTTATTTTGCAGATACTGTGCGATATTTTTGCCGATGGAGCGAGGGCGTAATCGTATGTCTGTCACTGACAATGCGGTTTTGATTTATAAGCCATTCGCCCGATTTTCTCACATGTTTGGAAAGGACGGCGGCATAATGACCATGTTGCGAGATAATATCATCGGTACGCAGCGATTCGAGCGGAAGAATTTATTACTAGCATGAGGAATCCGGGATATGGCTTCCCGCATTAGCACTGCTGAAATTGACAGAATAAATAAAAATCGCCGAATGTTGGTCCCGATTATCGAAAGCATTTTATTTCTCGGCCGATGTGGAATTCCATTACGGGGACATCGCGACTACGGCCAGCTGCAAATACCAGACACTGCGGCGCAAATTGTGGCCGATGAAGGAAATTTTAGAGCACTTTTACAATTTCGGGCAGCAAGTGGGGATCACGATCTCGCTCATCACCTTCAACATGGTGGCGGGAGGGCTTTGTATATCAGCAACACGGCTCAAAACGAAATTGTTCAGGCCATCGGAAGTGTAATATTAGCCGACCTAGCCAGCGAAATTAATAAGTCCCGTTATATATCCATAGTCGCCGACGAAACGGCCGATATATCTCAAACAGAACAACTGTCTGTCTCGGTTCGATATATTGACTGCATTAACTGCATTCAAGAACAGTTTATTGGTTTCTTGGATTTGGAGAATTTAACCGGAGCAGCCATAGCAGCAGGAATTCTCCAAATAATCGCTGACGCCGGAATAAACGGTTCTAGGCTAATTGGATTAGGTTTTGACGGAGCCGCGTAAATGTCGGGCGCTATTCGCGGCGCGAGAGCCATAATACAACAAACCTATCCTGCCGCGTTATACGTTCACTGCAGCTCACATTCCCTTAACCTAACTGTTACCAAAGCGTCAGAGGTTCCTGAAATTCGGTCCACATTCGGAGTAATGTCGTCCGTCGTCGTATTCTTTCGCGCATCGCCAAAGCGATCCGCTCTCCTCAAAAGATCGGTGGAATCATTGAATCCTCATGCAACCAAAACTGTTCTGCCTAAGCTTAGCGACACCAGGTGGGTTGAACGTCACACTGCATGTTTGACTTTCTCGGAGCTGTATCCTTGTATTGCTGCAGCTTTGGAAAATATTGCCCAACATGAAACTGACCAGAAAACTGTTCCGGAGTCCACTGGTCCTCTCGCCGCTATCACCAGATCATCTTTTATTGTATCCATGGTTATTCTTCGTCATGCACTAGGCGCCATTAAGCCCATAGCTGTATCACTGCAGTCTGTCGGCCAAAATCTTTACGAGTGCGTCAACGAGATACACATTCTGATGGAGCAACTTCAATCGTGGAGGAGCGGCCATGGCAGTGGAAATTTCCAGAAAGTCTGGAGCCACGCTTGTGACGTGAAAAAGGATCTGGACATTGGTCGTCTTGTTTCTGCAGGAAGGTGTCCGCGAACACACCAGCTGCAGCTAACTCCATATGAATTTTATCGTATCACAATTTATATCCCTTTTCTTGATGGTGTCCTGAGCCAGCTCCATACACGTTTTGAATCTCATAGTGCCAACGTTATGCGCTTGTCGTCACTTCTGCCTCAATCCGCGCCGAGTGCAAGTTACAGAGACATTTCGGAAGCTGTGGATTTTTATATTGAAACCAAACAGCATCTGGATACTGATAAACAGTCGGTTGAGCAAGAATTCGAACGCTGGCAATTAAAATGTCGATCAATTGACGCTAATTTGCCACGGCTGGGCATTCTTGAAGCCATGGATATGTGCACCAGTGAATTTCTGCCTGGGATATCAGCTTTTTTATGCATATTTGCAACCCTTCCTGTAACTTCGGCGTCATCCGAGCGATAGCTTTCGTCTCTGCGATTTCTGAAATCGTATTTGCGTAGCACGATGACCGAAGATCGCCTCAGTGGATTGGCTTTGATGATCGTTAACAAGCAAAGGTCGTTGGAAGTTCAGCGAATTATTGATCAGTTAGCGTTGAAGAATAGTCGGTTAGACTTTACGAAGTGAAAGGTAAACAGTTTAAAATAACATTTAACTTAATGTGAGAATTTAGTTTTAAAGAAGCATTAATACAGGTCGCCATCATGTATCTGAAGGACGTATGTTAACGTTGTTGCAAAGGGGAGAGTGAATTTTCCACAAATATTGCCTAGAAATAGTAAATTCTAAATGTCTGTCTGCGTCACTCATAACTCATTAACTCAAACATGGTTTTCGAAAGCTTAAAGGTCCGCCCGCACGCCCCCCTGTCAGAAATTTCTAAAACCGCGCCTGGGCACAGTCAAGAATGTTGATGATTCTGCGAATCCTATCATCTGCTTTGCAAAATGGTGGAATGGTGTTAACCCCCCAAAATTGCACAAAAATCACTTGCAATATGAAAAGGATGAAACGTGTACTGTAAAACGGGAACCGATTTTCGTGAAAATTAATTATCCTGACCTTCATTCGTCGGGAAGGTACCGCATTATCTCTCCAGAAACTGTACAGCTAGCAGACAGTCTCCCGGCGGATTTCCTCCAGAAGCCGTATTGAGCGGAGTGTGGCTGTCGAAGTATACAAAGAAATACAATGGTCCCTGTAAATAGCACAAATCGAATATGTCACAAAGACTTTTGTACATATATAGGTAGGTTTACCATATCATCATGTTCACTGGGCTAACAGTTTGTTGAACTTTCACAACTTAGTACTGTATTTTCATCGTTTTCGTGAAATCTTTAGCCGTATTTTGCATACTTTTTTCGGTTTAATATGCCTCGAAGTCATTTGACTTTTGTCCCCTACCCGACTGTAACAGTCGAGCCTTCTCTACGGTGTGGAAGTATAATTTAGCCAAAAAAGCGAGTTTCCCTTATACACAAACAACTTTTAGCAATCACTTGTCCTATTTGACGGCAAAGGCATAAAAATGGCCATAGCCCCACTGAATATGGGTGTAGTGAACTCTGTGAGGGTTTAAAATTCGCCTTTTAACGCGTGCTTACTAGAAAAGTTAGCTTTGGTTAGCTCGCACTAATAAGTATAGCAACCAATTAAATAAACGGATTTGTCGAAAATTTAGCCCTTTTAACGCCTTTCTCAGATATAACACAAAAATCCGTGGATCGATTTTGTGCCAACTTTGGAAAATTAAAATTCAGACACTTTAGGATCAGATAAGTACCCTAATCATTAGCTTAAGAGATCACACCTAGGACGAACCAACCAAACAATTTTTGACGAAGCGTATATAGCGTTTCCGCACTGGACCGCCAATTATTGCAGTAGTTAGAAGATCCTTCTTTGTGAAGTTGGACATCAAATTTGCATATAGTACGCTCGTGAGTCGTAGGTTTGAAGCAATCCCTAAGTTCTCCCCAGAAGATTCCCACAATCAAACCAGTATGATAAAACAAATAAAGATATTTCGTTGAAATCAGCAGGTTTCGGAAACTCTCATTAGTCGGGAATACGTTAGTCCCATGTTCTTTTACCGGGACCTTCGAGTCGATTCGCCCTGTGCATCCGTACTTCGCTGTGGTTCACAGTGTAAGCATCAAAACGACTACATACAATATGTTTTTGAATCAAAATTGACGTGAGTCTAAGCAATGAAAAACCATATTGCTACAGCTATGTATCCACCACATCTCTATTCACGTTTGTATATGTGTCGAACGTGGATGAGGTTACCGAACGCGAGGTCAGTCACTTCCTCGGCTCAAAACACAGATGGTTACTGAACGTCAAATCCACCTACCTTACTTTCCTGTGTTCCCTCCAAGTCGGTAACCACGTCTTTGTTTAGTAATAAACCAACGTAGATATTTATATATATTGAACTCTTGCCGTTTTGGCAACCTTAGCCAGTCGCACTAGGTATGCTAAGTCCCCATGAACTGGCCATAAGTTTGAGACAGAACTAAAATAAAAGCGACCGCTAAGACGTTGTCTACCGTTTAAAAAATTTCGCTTCATGATTGTGTGTATATACACATTGCTCTGTGCATGATAAAAACATCCTCGACAGCTCCAAATACTGACCTAAGAATAGTGAAACGTCGTCACCGGAAAAATTTTATCGTTGTCTTCCATACAATTCTATGGGAGCGTAAGATATAGTGTCATGCATCGTTAATTGATTCAGAAATCTTTTGCCCACGGTCATGTCTTGTCATTTGAATATCTCGCACCGAGTTGGAGTCGTACCTCGAATCTTGATAATATATATGTACGTATACAAATGTATATCGATGTAAATTGTTTAGTTGTACTCACTGATTTGTTGTATACTGTATGATCCTTATACCTTGTCACGCCGATTCGTATTGTGTACCACAGCAATTCATTATATGAGGATTAGAATGATCAGAATCGAATCGCCACGTTCGCCTTCCCTGCGCATCCTCGAAGTGTACGTTCAGTCCTAAGCCCAATTTTGTATCTACTGATATTTAACTAACCGCCATTGGCTTACCTGAACCAATTAAACCGGAGTTTTTTTACCCTTAGCACCAAGCAAACAGTTATTCTTGTGGTGCCCCGATAACTGAGCATAGTGTCGATATTCGATTCCTTCCGCTTTTTCATTGCGCATACATGTGTCGAGGAGGGTAAGCGTAGCTGTCGTCTGCAGACTTGGTGAAGTTAACAAAATTGCATTGATCCACACGGCTGTGAGCGTTTCATTAAAACAGAGAGTACTCCGATACAATAATCCCGACCCAGAACCCAGTAGTTCTAACGTACGTGCCTCCTCACGATAAGCACGATATTGTCTGCTTGTGCGATCACATTGTTGTAATAACCGAGTTACAATATGTAATGTGTCGATTTTTGTTTGCTAATAAATACTGCTTTGAACAAACCTATGGCGTCACTGCGTTTTGATGCCCTATGTAGCGATACGTATTGAAGGGGTTTGAAATCGTCGGCCCAGTCGATGGCCCGCGTTCAAGCTTGACGTCAAGAGGTCGCAAGCCTTATCGTGACTCGCCGATTCCATAACGAACCTAAATGAGTATATACGAATCGAGCGACGCTAAATTATCCCAAAGGTCTTCCGTCGAAATTCAAGTGAACCATCGAGCGATCCGACGTTAAACGTCTAGCGATTTTCGGAACCTTGTGGGAGCTACTTACCAAATTAATATACGGTGGTAATCACCGTGCTTGATAACACTGCCGAATATAGCAGCTTTACAACTGCCGAGATGTTACGTATGGATAGTCTAACCGAGGCGATAGGGAACCTACTTATGGGTCGAAACGCACGATGTAATGGGCACGAATACAAGCCCAGGCCAATTTTTAAACCGCCTACTTTACATTGCCCTTCGTCTTCCTATGACTGGACCCAAATGAAAAATTATTCACCCAACATCCACCAAAAAGAACATTTCACCACGGTCAAAATTGTTATATAACGTATTTTTCATTTAAGCATAGCGGTAGGAGCTTGAAGACAAATTAGTTTGAAAAGCGGCCAGCTGAAATGTTGGTAGCCGCGGGATTCGAACCCACGACCTCCAACTTTTGGATCCGCAAGCAGGCACTCTACCGACTGAGCTATCCCTGCCGTACTTCATAGAAATTACTACGCCGTTATACTCAACATTCTCTCGTTTTCAATTAGGGTCTTCCGCTGGCCTTATTTTATGAAACCATGTATTTCGTATATATATACATATTTAATAAATATTCTAATCGAATTAACGATACGCATGACTTACGCTGTTAGTCCTAAGCCCAGACATGTGTGGTGAGGGTGAGCGGCGCAGGCATGGTTCTGGGTTTGACAAGGCGGAAGTGAATTCCGACCTTCTCGTAGGACTTCCATGGTATATATATTATATATAATCTCAAACACAAAGGGATTTGAAAACGGCCAAATGAAAAGTTGGGTAGAAGTGGGATACAAACTCACGACCTCCCGTTAGTGCATCCGCAAGCAGGCGCTCTACCGATTGAGCTTGTCAACTGCAGGGCATCTCTCCTTCGTAAATTCTTTATTTTAGACTAGGTTTTTATTCAAAATTATAACTGTCGAAAGATGTTGATTATATATAATAAATTTTCAGGCATTTGCAAAGGAATCTTTGCATGTTGTATACATATTAAGCTATACAATGCACTTCTATATTATAAAAATCCGATGTTAAATGTTACGCTAGTCGTTGATGTAATACGTAGGCAGATTCATACCAATTTTATACCCTGAATTAAATTTGTTTCGAGATACTTTTATTCTTACTTTTGGTTCTGATACATCTCTCGGGAAAACTGGGCACCGGAGTTTCATACTCATGGTTTAGCAAATAAAAAACGTTTACATATGGAATTTGATGTAGAATCATCGAGTTAACATAAAATTCCTACAAGTTCTACTGATAATTCAATATTTCTTTACATTTTCATATTTTCATCCAAATTATATAAATTTTGCATTTCTATTCTGGTTCTAAATACGAGGATTTAATCCAAATTATGTCCCTACTCCTACTCAACTTTACAGTCGGCTTTAAAATTCCGCGCCTTCACGTTACTACCGCTACGCCTAAATGGAAAATTTATAACAGTTAATTCGATAAAAATACAATAAAATTCAATTCAGCAACTATATAACCTAGCTAAGTATCTTTCCGAATGAAAGTGCTAAGCGTATGCGTTTCTATGAGTTATTAGCACAGGTAATTTTAACGCAGTAGGGTAGCTATTATTTGGTTCGTTAAGCAGTACTGTAATTTCTTAAAGGAAATTTCCTGCAACTCCTTTGCCGCGAAATTGTTTAACATTTGACTACATAATGTAATGCTGCAGATTGCTACTAACACTTTTTTGCCGAAACGAACTTTGCCTGAATGAACAAATGACAAAATTTTGACTGATCAAATTGTGAAGCGAAGAATGACCCAGTAGCGTCCAGGCTACGCCTTTGATGTAACAAAACAATAACAAGTCACTGTAGCATATGGGTATTCGTGCATGAAATTTTAGTCAACTTATCGTTGATTTTCACCTTAGCTCTTTATATGTACCTGTATGTACCTTCTTCCTCCATAGGTACAGTGGACTTGTTGTCGTTGCAGTGTTCACTGTATGGCATTTGGCTGTACCGTCGATTGGAGGAAGTTCAGCCTCGTGGAAACGAGGCTTGATGAGCATTGAAAAATTGCAAATGATTAAGGAGGTAAAACGTTCGAGGCATGCAGTCTCTTCTTGAACGACGCAACAGATGGAGCTTCCACAACTATGGCTGGTAGATTGTTCCAAAAGCTGACGGAACGATGACTAAAATTGAACCGACGGATGTCCAGCCGACGGATATAACATACAATAACTGATAGGAAAACATAGCTCTTCCAGAAAGACATAATATTTAGCTGTGAATCATGCATGAGCAAGGTCTGAGGTTTGAGGAAGATAGCGAGGTCTAGTGGCGAATCCATCGTCGCGTTAAGGGTGGGATGCTGTCGAAGGACCTGTCAATAGGCACTGACTCACTACCTCAAATCAACCACACCCGCCGCAGAATATTGGGTTTCGGACGTCTTCGGCTTCTGAGAGCATCCTGTCGGCGGAGGAAGGGTGTGGGAGTGCAATATCTTTGGTGCCTATGGATTCGACCCCTGAGCGCCAGCAGGGGAGTTGCACGTCCTGTCAAGAGTAGAGGAGGGGGCACGTCTTAATTTCAAGGAGTATGAGCTAAATATTCCATACATGGCAACACCGATTCAGGGTAGGCTGCCCCCTCCGCCGAGGCCCTTATGTAATCCCCTGACATACCGCCTACCCTTGATGCTTGGCACTGTTCCCCTGTCGTCCTCCCTCCCCCCCTCCGAGCCTTAGGCGCCGAAAATTTAAGCAAAGCAGTAGGGTGCAAATTAGCAAAATGGCTTAAAATCGGCAAAATTAGCTGTGGGCGCCGGGAAGGTCGTCATTTTTCAGCACCCCTGGAGGACTTCGTTCCTGAGGGGCGTTAGCTATGCTTCTGAACCGAGCTCACCCCGGTTACTTCTCTGAGACCTAGGATTGTCAGGTGCAAATAATTCTCCACATCAGGTCCCTGTTTCCTAAAGGTATATTTTAATGTGCCTTTCTTCCTGAGAGATTGTGGCTTAAATTTAGCCACTATGTTGAATCATGTGTGTAAAAACATACATATATATGATTGTTGTATACAATTGGATGATAACCAGTCCATGTTTTAGTTTGTGGATGCATCAGCAATAACAATTCACAGTTAAAAATTGAGTTCTAAAAACAGTGATTTCATTGCGTTTAATGGATAATGGTAAAATATATATATATGGAAATAGTAGATTGATTCCAAACACAGCAAAGCACAATAGTTCCAAACACAGCAAAGCACAACTCCACTTTAGGGAACCAAATTATGTTCAAAATGTGGAAATTGATTAATGTAGCCGTAAAGTTTGGTATTTCAGATTAAAATTTACAAACAATGAGCTTGTGTACAACTATATATGGGTATACGTTTCTGATTTGTCATAAAAATTTTGACGCCTTGTTTTATGTTGTTATACGCGTGAAACAGCACATTCTGGTTAAATTTCGGCATTATTAATGTGTATATTAATATATTAATACATTTAAGTAGTTATTAACACAAGTCAGGAGTATTAACAACACTGTATGGAGGTCGATAGTGAGTAGTTAAATTTTTTTACGAATATGACCAATAACAATTCACAGCGAGATTACTGACACCGATAACCAGGTTTAACTTTAATTTATATAAAGGTGAAATAAATACGTGTAAAACACTCTATCGGAGATGGTCTCGGCTAGGGAGGAAGTGTCAGTGAGGGGGAGGAGGAGAAAGAAGGGACGGACGGGTCGAATGCTGTTTATGTATTTGAAATTTTAGGAACTCATACATGGGCGCACCACCCGTGGGGGTCCCGGGGGTCCGGACCCCCCACTTTTCAGGGTGCGGGGGTCCAAGGGTCTGCGGACCCCCCCACTTTTCCTGTCATAATCACTCAGGGACAAGTCCCCCCTTGAAATATCATTCGGCATTTGAAATATAAAAGTCAAAATATTCACAGTTCAGCAGACAGGAGCTCGTGCTCCCTCGTAACGAAGCGATGCGTTGAATATAATACGCTACACGAACATTTATTTTTTCCAAGTTTGGTACACTTAAAAAATATTCTTTATGTTTTTAAATCTGTAACAGGGCCGCTTCG
>JASANE010020838.1:0-17643 GCA_030248225.1 Trileptium ribeirensis | reverse complement strand
AACGTATCGCTTCGCAATTACTGATTGAAGGATATATACTGTATTTAAAATTACAAAGTTTTACACGAATTTATTCATCATCGTGCCCTTATTCCCTAAAACCTCTAAATTTGATTTCGATAAACGGTATTTTTAATGCGATTTCAAATATGGAATAATATATTCTAAATATAGCTTATACACTAAGCTAACCCAAAACCTTATCCTGCATTTGAAGCTGGTTTTAAGACACCCTGCCAACAACCAAACAAATAGTTGTCTCATTCGTAATGCATGCAAACTTATGCTTAGTCGGTAACTAAGTTAAAAGTAAATAGACAGCCTAGCTCGTTCCAAAGTCCAATGTCTTTTTTCTTACAGCGAGTCAATTCTTCTTGGAAATGTACAACTAAAACGAAATTACGCAAATGTGAAAAATTACATTTGCTAGTCAGTAGGGATTTGCACACTTCCTGTAACAAAATATTTTAAATGCGAAAATAATGTTTGAAAATTTCTGGAATACAATCGCACGAACCATTGCATGAATTGCTAAATATTTTTATAAATTTGGCACTCTGGATTTAAGCCTGCGTTAGTACGTTATTATTAAATTATATATGAGATTATTACTGTTGGTTTTATCCTAGATTAAAGCAACCATTAATTGATCCATTGCTGCTGCGTAATCTTTAAAATGAACTAAGTAATTGCTGCAGCAATCTTGATTTTTCAATGATTAAACAAACCAGTATTGACGCATGTGTTATGATATAAATGGTGCTCGAAATCGTCTTTCCAAAAGTAGTTTTGTAACGGTTTTGCTGGGTGTAACCGCGGAATCCTAGTAGCTAGCTTTCCGCGCGTCGCCGGGTGGTCTAGCGCGCTAACCGTCTTACCAGTCCAGAAGGTGTGTGTTCAACTATCGGCGGCCCCAGAAATTTTACATTTGGTTTTTCTTTTTGTTCCAAGCAAATGAATGACGCCTCTAACATATAAAATCATTATGGGACTAACATGGTTGAACGAAAAGGCATTGAAGTCCTTGCTATTTCGGTTATTCTATTATGTGAAATAATAAACGACGAATTTATATGTCAAACTCAACACTATGTAGGTTTACAAATATTAATGAGTAGAACTATACAAGCATTGATCACAATATAACATTCTTCAGGTCGAACATATGACACCAAATTTTTTGAGACCCAACAGTCCACGCAAACCATCTAGTATTGAATAGGTTAAATAAAGTTAACATTTAAAATGAATTTAACGTTAAAATTGAACAATACCTTATTTGAAAGTTTACGAACGTTCCACCATGTAAACATTCACACATAAAACAACATTTAGCATATCCACAGTTTTGAATACAAATCCGTTATTAATCCAAAAATTTATTAAATGTATTAATTTATTGAGTTATTATTATCAATTCGAACTAAGTTTTGACGTGAAATTTATAGAATCTTATGCTCATAATACTATGTGTTTCATACGTATATAACATAAATCGCATCGTGTTGCTCTGATATATACTTCTCAAACAGATAGTTTCAGATAATTGGCTGTTTTATATATACATACTAAAATCATCGGTATGAAAAGCATCAGTGGCCAAACACAATGTACCAATTTCACCCATTCTTACTTTATAACAGATAAATTTGTTACACATTTTTGTTGCAGCTGCGTGCGAAGAATACCCTTTATTCGACCTCAGCATCACTCCGTCAGACCCGAGTGATCTGGTGCAGGTAATGAACCAGGCTTTGTCGCAATGCTGTGGATTTACGACGCTATTTACAAACGTGTCTGCTTGGACGTGGCGACCGGTTGAGCTGGACGAAACATTGGGAACGTGCAAATTCTAT
This sequence comes from Trileptium ribeirensis, assembly GCA_030248225.1. Taxonomy (NCBI): domain Eukaryota; kingdom Metazoa; phylum Nematoda; class Enoplea; order Enoplida; family Thoracostomopsidae; genus Trileptium; species Trileptium ribeirensis. The sequence continues at coordinate 15,787 of JASANE010020838.1, read as the reverse complement.
CTTAATGTTAATGTGACTACAGGCGATTTTATTGACGATTTGTACACTGTCGTTGGGAGCCCCGATAGCGGTTAGTTTGACTTCGATCTTGGTTTTGTTTCGTGCGTTTTATAAAGCAATGTAATTTTAATTAACACTTTATTAACTCTAGCATCTTCAAATTTTAGCCAATGCAGCGACTATCGTGGTATACTTCATACATTTGTACTTCATCAAAACAAATAAGTTATCGTAAATGGAACAGATGTTTGTTGGGTTTCTATTATTCAGTAGCCACGTGTCTTATATTTTATGTTTTACGACAACACGATTTTTCATACAGACTTTGGCACCTTTTTAAGTTTGTGAGACGGATTTGGACTGAATTCTTAATTGTTAACCTAAAATGTATCTGCTTCGCTGTTGGGGACAAAATTTTCCACAATAGTTACTTTTTAAACATCTTTACGGAGATTCTGGTGCTTAAAATCAGTTACTTTATAGAGAATCGAAATTATAATTCATTTTTTTCTGCTGTTGTTATAAAGGTCAAATATTTTCTGGTTGTACAGTAACTACATATACACCTTGCTTGACTGCTACGTGTACATATTAAGTAATACTGAAACTAGCTTTAAGTATCATAATTGTATTTTTGCAAATAAATAGGTGCAAAAATGATTTGACATATATCAGATTATATATTGCATATTATCTGCAGGCAACAACGTCCTTCCCACCATTCTATTCCAACTTTAAGATGTTTTAATTTACATGCATTTTGATTACTGAACATGAATATACCAGTTAAAACCAACGTCTGTTGAGTATTAGTTTACAACAAACTTTAACAAACGGTGTTTGTTATATGTCAGTGAGATAACCTGAAGCCCCTGACAAATATCTTAAACAGCAAACATACAATCATGGTAAACCCACGAATATTATTAAACAAATTTTGTTGTATATTAATGAGATAATTTGAAGTCATTGACAAAGATCTTAAACAGCAACCATACAATCATAGTAATCCAACGAATAATAATAAACAACGTTTGTTGTACATTAATCAGATAACCAGAAGTTTCTGATAAATATCATAAAGCAAACATACAGTCATGGTAAACACACAAAAAATATTAATAAACATTGGTTGTATATTAATGAGATAACTTTAGTACAAGTTTCAAAGAATAATGAGTGCAAAAAATGGGTAGATTTGTCTTTAACAGCCGTTTGGAAGAAGCTAAAATATGTAATGGATGGTTATTATGAAATTATACTTTCTTGCAAACGGCTGCGAGAAATTTTTGTCTTTAATGACTGCTTGTTTGATATGTAAATCTCTAACAGATAGCTATAAGACTTTAGTCGTATATAGATAGCCAATAAATGCAAAAATCTCTAGCACCTACCTGTAGGGACTAAAATATCTTGCTGCTTTAGCCATAACAAAATATTGTCTGTAATGGCTAGCTGTTGGAAACTTTTGTCTCTTATAACCAACTGTAAAATATACACAAAAGTCTCTATTAGATATCCATTAGAATTTCATATTTCTGACACTTGGCTGGGAGAGATTTTTGAATGTTACAGCTGGCTGTGACAAAAGCTTCTAAGAGCTAGCCATTACAAACAAAATCTTTAACGGCTATCTGTTAGAGATTTCAGTCTCTTATGGCTAGCTGTTAGAGATTATTGTGTTTCACAGGCACACGTACAGTCGCATGTAAGAACTGACAATAAAGCTATCACAACAGCTAGACAACAGTCGAGAACGGTCTGGCCTAGGTTACAGTGATAAATATTCAAATTATACTTGCCCAGAATTCGTAGTAAGTCAGCTAGGGATAATCCAAAAGATTCATATTATTTTATGAGTTTTGGTCTTGGTTCACGGCTATAAACATGCTAAAAAGCATGTAAATTTGATCTTTATAGAAGTCAGTTCTCTAAAAACTACAATTTTACAATATCACGGCGACAAAAGTTTAAGTAAGTGTTGTTTTCGTAGCCTTTTAGCCCAGCAAAGAATTTTGGAAAATAGTAATTGGTGTAACCATAACATAATATTTACGATTGTGAGACGCGTTGTGTCAGGAAAATATTGAGGTAGTTGTGTCAAACGGCACTCCAATCATCCAATCATAAAACAGACAATTAGCTTTAAACTATACATTCGATACATATATGAATTTCAGCTGAACCTCATAGTCGCACACGCATCTCAAACAATTTAGACATTGATTTCCTTGAACGTCATAATTTACGAGCCTGAACACCTAATCGATGATTTGGCTCATGCTAGTCATTGTATGACAGTGAGTGCAGTGTCTTTAAATGTACGTGGTGGTGATCTTATAAAGCTTTTCGGGAAATATTTGACTGTATGTCTAATTCTGATAAAATAAATCATAGTCTTGTTGACAATATTGTCAGTGTAATGTGCCACCTTTACAAACCCGTACACCTTTATGGAACAGCAAAGATCAGTTTTTGAAATTGCAATGCCATGGTATATTACAAGGCAGAGAATCAGCGTGGTCTTCTACGCATGCTTTCTAAGTTGGACCTAGCAGATCCGTGAAGACCTTGACGCAAATTTTGGGAGACTAAATCAGCAAACGGCACCAGACATCTATTTGGCAAACGGTCTACATGGTTAAATAGACATAGAATAGTAGTGTAGCCGTTGGTCTTAATTAAATATATATTCCATTCTGAGACGGAAATGGATTGGTTCCTATTCATGCGAGGTGCGGTAAAGCAGTTATACAGTAAAAAGTTGGCACAATTCGTAGAATATAGACACCGTTGTCAATCGTATGTGAATCTCAAACGTTCTGGTAATGGTAATCTAGCGAAAGAATATGAACAATTTTCGAACTCAAATCAGTGAAATTATAGCGTATTCAACTTCATTTTAAATGCATCCGGTGTATCAGCAAAACATTTGTCAAAATCTGTCACTTGTCGACGAACGACAACGATCATCAATACATTGTGTGTTTCACTCTGTTTTGCACAAATTCGGGCCAACACGTTTACATAATTATACATAGTGTTGATATTTGTTTATTCATTCCCAACTATTTAGTGGTACGAGCATACGAATAGATGATACGTTTTAGAGGTGGCAGCAACTTAGCATCAATCCACATATTGAAAATCAAACAACGCCAAATATTGATGTATTAGTTGAAAGATTGCATTTTTCCTTTAAAATATTTCTCACCATTTTGGCAAATATCAGCGAATACGAATAGTTGCATTGACTACAAATTTATGTTGGATATTTAATACACATCAAGCAAATATCAACATTTTTCGTCAAAATGATAAGGGTTTTAACGGCAAATTTGGTAAATTTTATTGCAGTGCATTGGCTTAGCTTGGAAAAAATTTCGGAGGGGGGGGTGGTCTCAGGCCGAGATCTTATGTATCTTCGTTCCTCACAGCCGGTGTTGTTGCCGCGCAGGACCGAATTTTAGATTTTTAAAGTAAAAAAGCAATTTCCAGGCTACTCCGACAGGAAAAGTGCAGTTCAACTGGGAAAGTTTTTCTACTAAGGGGGATCATTGGTAATTTTTAAGGTCAAGAAAATTTAGGAGGAGGGGGAATTCCCCCTCCCCCCCGGCTACGCCCCTGTTGCAGTAAATAACACATGAACGACTACTGCTTTATAACAAGTTTTTCGCTATGATGCATTGACATAATCATTGTTTTGATATTCTCATTGAGAGCATTGTTCCCAAGCCAAATTCTCCTCATGCACTCATCGCAAAAACGATTGTATCGTTTCCAAGTAACTATAACATTAATTTACTATCACTCTGTGCGTTTATCGTCTTGAGCAAAACGTATTGTAAAGATTGAAGATCGTGTCGTGCCAATTAAAAATTATGTATATCTTGGTAATATCACTAAAATTGTAGACACTACTGCTTCGTTTCTTCCATTTTACATAGTGTTATGTCAATTGTTCGGAACAAAATCTGAAATCGGCTGTCTGTCGCAGCAGCTATTGGTACGTAGTGAAATATTGAGCTAAACGGAGCGAAATATGCCAAAACCATAACCGATAACGGTAAATCTGTAATAATATCAGTTAACTGATAATAACTGATCACACTTTTCACGCGATCGTTTACGACCATTCTGTCATTTCGATATTTTCGAGTAGCGATACCGAATTTAGCGTTGCAACTATTTTAAGGCAGAAGTGAAATGCTAGACATCTAGCTGTAACAGATTTTTGTTTCTAATGACTACCTGTTAGAAACTATTGTCTCTTACAGCTAGCTGTTACAGACTTTTGTATTCTATAACTGCCTGTAAGAGACTAAAGTTTCTCACAGCTAGCCATTAGAGACAATAATCTGTTATGAGTAGCTGCAAGAGATTTTTGTCTCTAACAGCAAGCTGTTAGAGACTTTTGTCATTATTGGCTATCTTTATAAAACTAAAGCCTCTTAAAGCTATCTGTTAGAGATTTAAATATCAAGCAATCAGTTATTAGAGACAAAAATCTCTAGAAGCTGTTCGCAAGAAACTAAAATATCATATGACCATCCATTAGAGATTTTAGTTTCTTGCAAATGGCTGTTAAAGACAAAACTGCCCACTTTTTGCACGCATTATTCTGTGAAAACTGCATAGGTCCCCGATAAATATCTTAAACAGCAAACATACAGTCATGATAAACCCACAAATCCTAACAAATAAGGTTTTAGTACTAATAAACAAAGAGAGAGCCCGTTTTGATTTGGCTGATGCCGAACGAGTTTAGCTCTAATAAATTTAGCGCCAAAAATACAATTTCAGGCATATGGAGAGTTTCAGAACTTATTTTTTACTTAATATCTCACTTGGAATGTATTATAATACGACTAGAACAAACTTTGGCGCCAAATTAATAAAAGCACAATTCGTTCAGAATCGGCCGATTTAAAGCTACATCTTCCTTAACAAGTAGATTTAATTTGACTCGTTTTAAAGATGAAAAAGCTAGAGTTGATCAAACTTACCAGTCCGCATCAAAGTGACTTTTAATTTTAACTACCTTTTTTGAACAAGTTCTTACATAATAGTGTTGAGGAGTTTGGTATTGACAGTCTCACATCGCTGGTTACTCGCTCGTTGCTTCTGAAAGCGGCGTAGCAACCATTTACACCACACACACCACTATTTGCCGTATTATTAGTATGTTCTTGTTTATGACTTAGCATTGATCAACATGCATTTGTCACGCGTGCGACAGTGTGACAAATGTTGGAAACAATATCTCAGGTATCAGGTGCATTGCTAAACGTGGGAAACATTGTGATAATCTTGAATAATGCATCATTTACCTTAAGATGTGTGCACCTAGGATCGGATTCTGTTACAGAGCAAATTGTGACTCGTGACAAAAAGGCACAGCCACACCCGGCCCTTCATAAATAAAATTAATAGCTAGGCTATGCTAGTGTGTTTGTGCGAGCCGTAAGCGGCTATGTTTTATGGTTTGATACCAGGGTCGAACTACTGAAGAAATAGTTATTAGACGCAGTTTAGCAGATTGTGTTACAAGGAAAATATTTAGCTCTAGGCCCAAAAAAGGCAAGATTATTGAATTCGAGTGGAATGAGCGAAGTGGAACGAGAATTTTCAATTTTGGCTCTGGAGGGGGTTGAGGAGGTGCTGTCTGTGTGTGTCGCACCTGGATCTCGATAACCTTTGGGCAGATTTTGATGCATGATAGCTCATTCGAACCGCAATGGTTGATTTAGTGTAGTAACGGAGCCCGATTTTTGATTTTTTTCCGTGGGAAAAGTTATGGGGCAAAATGACGTCATTTTGGCCCATTTTTCGGGCACCCCCTCCAGTTTTTGCGACTTTTCTCAATAAGTAAACGAGATATCCGCAAACTAATAGGCCTATTCCATGTAACTTTACCAGGGCTTTCCAACGATATATAACAAGTTTTCCAACTACTTCCCGATTTGGAGTCTATAAGCTTATAGTTGGCGCCAAAATTTATATTTGGTGAAAAATCGTGGGAAATGTACCTAAATGTGTGTTTTTATTGCTTTTAGTGTCTTATATGGGGTTTTCTGGGCAGATAAACTCATTGCAAGTGTTAAAAATATTGTTGGGCAAATATTTTTCACACTTCTGGTTCATACTTGGCATAAAAATGACGTTTTCGAAATTTTTGGTGAAAAGTCGTGAAAAATGCACCTAAATGTGTGCTTATTGTTGCTTTTAGTGTCGGATATCGGGTTTTCTGGGCCAACAAGCTCATTGCGAGTGTCAAAAATATTGTGTGGCAAATATTTTTCACACTTCTGGTTCATACTTGGTATGAAAAATGAGATTTTTCTCAAGTGTCGGTTTGAATTCTTTAACGTTCTTTTCACGGTCAATTTAGGGTTTTATTGAATTATTAAATTGTTAGTTCATTGTTTTTGTAAAAGTTGTATGAGGTTTTGTCTACTGCATACGTTGGCTATCAAAAGAAGCGGTCGTAACTATGACTCATCACTCACGGTCTATATAATGCTGCACCTACGTGCTGTGTGTAGGCTTTGTTTGTGTGTGCTTTCTACAACAGACTTTGGGAGATTGTTCTCACCACTCGAATTCTTGCTCGCAAGCGAGCTTCACTAGTTAGTAATTAAAGTAAGACGCATAAATGCAGGTAAAATAAATACGTAAATATCGACATTTTCAAAATTTTTATTTAAGCGCCTTTTACAAGCCAACGTAGTACCTATGTAAAACACACTTTTTCATACATAAAAATTATGCTATTGTAACTGGAAACATGTTTTACGAATATATAATCATAGGTATCACCAATTTTCACTTTTTTGTGATTTTCTATTATCGTCAAATATTTCTGGCTTTTAGAGCCGATTCCGGCCCTTGTGACAATTTATCAGCTAATATATCTGTAGGCTCTGGCTCGGCCCAAAAATGTCACACTGGCTAACCACAGCTAGCCAAGCTTGGCCTTAGAGCCGCGGCAGACTGTGACAAAATCAGACTCTGCCGCATACATCTTAGGTAAATGATGCATAATGAGGAATTAGCACAAATTTGCTACCGCTATTGAACCACAAAACAGTACATAATTTGTCAACTACAAATTTCAGTATATTTCAGCGACCCTTCCGGCTCCAACAACTACAACCACTACAACTACAACAACAACCACTACTACAACAACAATTTCGAAGTACCCACCAAGTAAGTACGAATTTAACGATCAAAGTAAATCTGACGGGCTTAATACTGCATTAACACGTTCTAACATTTAGCAAAGAATTTGATCAAAATTTTGGTTCAAATTTTGACAATTTTGCTCAAAATTTGAACGCATATTTTGCACTTTTGGCGTATTCGAACGTGTAAATTTTGTTAAAACCTTAAACATATATGTCTTTAGACAGTTATCGACGAAGATGCTTACCTGAAATATTTTGAGCTCAGGTTTTGATCTCAAGTTTTGATGCATGGAAACTCAGTATATTTTTTCATTACAAGTTGATCCAAATTTAGAACAAATTTGGATCAAATGTTCCAAAACACTGTTGTTTTGGGGTTGAAAGCAGGTTAAATGAAATTCACGCACTACAGTTTAAGATGAACTACGCCTAAGCATGATGATTATGATGGATTTATGTCTACATATGTATAACTCGATAATTAAAAATCGAGGCAGGGTGAGGGGCCTCCTCAACTGGCTGACTAAAGTGTTCATTTTTACCATTTTTACCATTTTTTAATATTTACCGCCTAGGGTAAAATAGATAGATAGATCCGGGAGCATCAAGGTAAAACTATATTTTTATCAAACAAAATAAACACGATGCATCGTGTGAAAGTGCAGCCGCAAAGATAATTATTTAAATCTGGAATGATTAAATGAGATAAAACAGCACCAAACATTGTGAATTTTACCTACTACTTAGATACTTCAGTGGTAGCTTTGGGTCAAAACGTAACTTCTGGTTTACATTACTAGTTAGGTATAAAGCAGGAAAAAAACGCAGGAAGCATCACGGCGTACAGAATAGCTCCAGAAATGTAAACATCCATCCGGAAGGAATAAGTAGCTTAGATGTGCTCACAAGCACACAGTAGAGAATATCTGGAGAAATGCAAGCATTTATATTTGATGTCATACACCTAAATATAAATGAGAGGTTTTTCATTTTGCTTTGTTGGAGGCATACGTTGTCTAAATTGGGCCAAAACAGTCAGCGCAACAAGTTACAGACGAAAAGGCTAGAGTTTGAGCAGAACTTGGTTTCATTGATTTCATTATAATGTGCAGTATTTGTTTTGTTATATTCTTCAGCAAATATTGCGGAAGCGATATTCCTACCGTATGTAATTAAGAATTCCTCTGTGAAAAAAATTCACTACAAGAATTCCTCTGTGAAAAAATTTCAGTACAAACGGTCTATCAATTATAAAGTTATAGTGTGCACATCCGAATTTGGGTTCAATTTTACATAAAAATAGTGTAACTCAATACTTTCTGTTTACGTAGTGGAGGCGCAGGCGAGTACACATGCCAGAATACGTTAAATAATCCACTGGACGCATCATTTGAAAAATATAGCCTAATGTGCCAATCCGTTTATGAATTATTGCAATTAAGATATTCTTACTTCGCAAGCAGGTTAATCGCTGCTAATTTTTAAATCCAAAAATTTTACCAAAATTAAAAATATCACAGCAGTAGAGTGGTAAAGGACTATATAGTATCTGTAGCTCCGTAACGTCCTCATCTAAGCAAAAGCGGGCGCTGATGGCAGCTATAGTTTACTTTCGAAGCTCATTTTGCTTCTTGAAATAATGTAAGTCAGGAGCTATTGTGTATAAGACCATTCACAGTAATAAAATGTTTATACCGTTTGACAGGTGTTTGCTCTTACACTGAAAACAGAACGATCGCAGGCGGATTGATGCAGATTTCGGGTATTGATGCAACTATTGACGAATGCTGTACTCAATGCGGTTTGGTATCTGGATGTGTGGCATATGCGTGGACGCCGCATAACTTTTCAATGCCAACCGGACGTGGCAATTGCATGTTTCGTTCATCGTTGGCACCGCTCGGTGACAGCAATTTGGATGTTTTAGGTGTAATGCCACAAAGTAAGCGCATAGTTGTATCAACACTGAATCTTGAATCTCGAGTCATAGTGGATCATCTGCATCTGGTTGGCTAGGGTAATCTAACGAAAATTTTGTATGAATGTTTCCTGGTTTATCTGCTAGACTGATTAAAAGGACGCTCAAGAATCGGTTCAGCTGTGTTAGCTTTAGTACACACAACTTTCAAACTAAAATAGCAGTAAAACAGATGGTGCTCATGGAGATAGAGATATAGCGGAGTGAAGATTATTTTATTTTAGTAGAGATCTCCACTCCGCCGTTGAAGTAATTTAACACCAACAGAAGGCGCAATCACAACCCTAGAGTAGAAGGTTCTTCTATGTTTTGACGTCTAATTACACAGCTGATACTGACAAAGACTAATGGCAAAAATTTATGAGTGCGCTGCTGAAAGAGCTCTGCTATGAATCATGGTGGGCTTATGTCCACTGCACCCTATCGCGTTTTAAGAACTCTGTTTCGAATTGACTTCGAAGCTTTAACATTCCAGAATTTCACGAACCAGAGAGATTATGTATCTGATCAAATTAGTTTGCAAGACAATGCTGTATGATGCATAAAAGCTAGAGAAGTATTGTATTTAACCCCATAGCCTTCCAAGCGCTGAAGAGATGTTGTATTTAGCAGGAAGCCTGGAGCGGGTGGCTGTGGCCGATGCGCAGCTATAGGGCAAGACCCTGTAGCGGTGAGGTGTACATTGGACCATAGCAGAGACAACAGAACGGTACCGATAGCGTAAACACTTTTATATAAAAATTTATATCATTCCAGCGTTGGATTGTAAGTAAAACGCAAAAACTTCCAATCAAAGTTCCCGCGGAGATCTCCATGATATGTCGGTGGAGATCTCCACGAACATTTCATGGACATGGAGATGGAATTGAGATCAAAATTTCATTTCCATACGCACCCTGGCAAAACAAATACACTGAAAAGCCTCATCTTATCTTCGTATAGTTACTTCCAGTGTGTAGTAACGATTATTACCGTTGGGTTTACTCTAATTAATAGCAACCATCAATTGTTACTCGGCTGCTGCGTAACTTCTGAGTGAACTAAACAAATGCTGCAGCAATCTTTATGGTTTTTTCAGTGGTTAAAGAAACTATAAAAACGCATGGGCTGGGATATAAAGAGTGATCCAAATTGTCCTTCCAAAACTGTAGAGGTTTTGTAACGGTTTTGTAGGCTCTAACAGCCGAATTCATATGGCTAGCTTTCCGTGCTTGGCAGAGTGGTCTTACGCGCTGTCCCGTCCTAACAGTCCAGAAGGTACGAGTTCAACTCCCGTCGCCACCCGAATATTTATATTTAGAGTCGTTTCTTGTTCAAGCAAATAAACGGTGCTCCTAACAAATAAAATCATTATGGACTAGCATGGAACTAAGAAAAAGTTATTAAAGTCTTTACTATGTCGTTTATTCTATTGCAATGAGTTGGTATACGATGAATTTATATGCCAAACTCGAAACTATGCAGTTTCCCAAATATTAACGAGCATAACTATAGAAGCATAGATCACAATATAACATGTTTTTGAACATATGTCCGCAAAATTTTAGAACCACATACGGTCCGAGCGAAGCACCTAGTACTAAAATAGAACAACGCAATGTCTCCAGCAAAATCGATACCTTGTAGGATTGACAAAAGTAGCATGAAAGTATCAGAAATGCATTTAGCGAGGTATTCTAAAACTTACTGTTAGCACTAATTCACCTTCGTAAACTATTTTTAACCTGCTCTCTCGAAGCAACCGCAGAGAGCACGTCTGGGACGAATGTACTCCAGCCCACATGTTGTTCATTATAACTTAACCTTGATTTGTTAGGCCGCAACCAGAATTCAGCTCCATGAGATTTAGTTTTGCTCTACCGCTTAAGGTCACTCACTGTAGTTGAAGTTATAGTATTAAAACCTAGATCATGATTGTGCCATAGTATATGAAATTAATAAGGAGTAAATCGCGAAGAGGCTAAGCTGGACACACGGATTTAGCTTTGCCTTTTTTTCTCGATTTGTACAACTAATAACCAAATTTGCCTATACTTCCATATTATCTCAATTTTTGTTCTGTGCTTCATATTATCTTGTTAATAAATTTTGTTTAATCTGCAGCTGTTTTACCACCTCGTAATTCCCAAAACTAATGCTAGCTAACTAATGCAGCTAGGCTGTAATAATGTAATATTGTAGAACATACACTGTGTATCAATAACCATAGTTAGAGCATACGGTTTCACCCTTATACACCAAAATTGTAAAAAATTTTATTGTATTCTTTTAATACGCGAATATTTTTGGAAAAAAATTATTCTTGCTTTAAAGCAACTAGAGCTGTAGTTCAAAACTGTATGCCAATAGCTATGGCAATAGCACTTGTTTTTGGGTTCACCTCTTGGATGCCAAAATTGAAAAATTATAGTATTTGGTTAATACTTAAAAGTGTTTGGAATTATCTATTATTTACCTTTTAAGCGACTACCGCTGCAGTTACAACGGTACCAGCAACAACTACTACAACAACCACAACTACCACCACTACAACTACGACCACTACTACAACTACGACCACTACTACTACAACTACAACCACTACTACGACGACCACAACAACTACAACGACCACCACAACCAAGAGTAGGTGGCTTCTGTTAATGTATCCCATCGCTGTTGTTTCTTGTTGTGCCTCGGTGAACTAAATTCGGAAAATACACAATTTTTGAACTAAGTCAAAGACTTTAAAGAAAAGTAGTACAACCCTATAACAATAGTATTTGGTTATGTCCAAGCTAAAAGCGTAACGAAAACTAAATTCAAAATTCTTAACGAATACTCGATACGTTTCTAAATCATACATTGTTGCACTTAATATGACTGAATTAATTACATTGCTAGCTAGCAGTACGTCCTATTTATGTTTCAATTTTGCGTTATTTTGTGTTTTTCAAATATTAACAAAAACCCAATTTTAGCTGCAGCTGTGAATTGCGACCGAAGCGCCTCCGTATGCAGTCATTATGAATGTTGATATAAATATTATTTATTTGCATTTATGTTCCGCTAACTTATTGTCAAAGACAAAATATGCAAACGCCATGGTCCCATAAAATTACCGTTAGCAAAATTTTTGCGCAATTTTTATCGTGCGTAATGTCATTTTTTAAGTGGAGAGTAAGTATATTACGTTCGGTCATGGTTAGTGTTAATTACAGTCCAGTTTGTGATTAAAACCAAATTCAAATAGATTAAAGTTTTCTGTATTAAATAATTATGCTGTTTGTGCTTGACTAGTTAAAACTAGCATATATATAACTACTATATACAAATAACCGCAATCAATGTATGAAAGTGACCGATTTTTTTAAAGTGAAGACATGGAGCTTTAACCTACGTTGCTGGAGCGGGCTTTAAAAATACTTGCCAGATCATCAAGCATTTGTTTACTGAACAATCAATTTTAATTGCAACAGTCACAAATCCATTAATGCAAGTAGTTGCAATTTCTACATTTATTCATACCCAGTACGTATCTTTATGTGTAACTTTAAAAATTTATGAAATTGAACATAAAAACAAGTTTAAAGCATACAATACAACGGCATTTTAGCAAGTTGATCTCTACTCGCGAATAATAATGAAACGAAAATAGACTTATGCAATGTATGGGCGCTAATATCCGCGTCCCGCTGCATAAAAGCGTGGTTCGACGGGATTTCTAGCTGCCGCTCTTTTTATAGATATGGCTTTGTATACAACACGTAAAATACACGTTAAAAACTGAAACACAAATATTCTTGTAGGACCGTAAAGAATTCGACCATCGATCAGAACAGCTTACAGCCTTGATCCTATGTCTATTTCCTTGATTTTAATTTAGCATTTAAGGACACAGTCCAATTAATTGCAATTAATTGGAACTCAAGTAGTCAATCACATAATTCAGAAATCAGGAACGATCATTCATAATTGGGTCAATTGAGCGGTAGTTGTTGTGTTTCCTAAGCTGGTGATTGTATGCTGTAAACATCAGACTAACAAAATAACCTCCTATCATGTGCAGTCACAAATTATATTATAAACGGCTAGCAGCTAAGTATTTTGCACGCTGCATATCTGTTTATCACAGTTCCCAAAATGAAAATGAAAGTTGGCATATTGGCGTTGATTCACACACGGATTACGCCCGACATGCTAATTATTACTGAATGATCTGTGAAAAATCGCTGATAACATTCAATTAGATCTGTTGTTATATTTATGTCTTGTTTAGAAACGACTACAACTAAAAAAGCGACTACGAAGAATGCTGTTAATACTGCTGGAATTGGCGGAAGCGGCGGTACTAGCGGAACCGGTGGAACTGGCGGGAATGGTAACTATAAGCAATCTAGATCAGTTAGCTTTCCGTAAATATACACAAGCATAGTGCAGTTTCGCGCGAACACTACAAAGTTTACTAGTAGCTAATGCGGCGTTAACGTGTTAATGTCCCCAACGTTTGGAAATCATGTACACTACACAATGTCAGGCACACTGTCGACAACATGTTGTCCTAGACAGCCTCATGTTTTTTAGAAATTTTTTCAAAGGTAGCTAGTTAGGGTATTGTCACTTCGCGACAGGGTCAAGCACACCGTGTCTTTTTGCAGTTTTATTGACAGTATGCGGTATTATTTCATCAACATTCATATGGCTTAGATACAAATATTGAGAATTTGAAAAAACTACACAGCACAGTTTGTAAGAAGAAGACGTGGGCTCTGAACCAAATTGCGAAGTCACTTCTAAGTCTAAAAGCTGTCGTATGGTTGCCGTGTAGTCAGGCAGGGGTGGCTCAGTCGGCGAGCACCTGCTTGTGGGCCCAAAGGCAAGACGTCGTGTGCCTGAGCCCCCCTCCTCCAGGTTTACTTACTCTGCCTTCCGTCATAAGTGAACTGCCTCTGCTCGCGGGAACCATACACCACCAAGCCGACGTGTATTGAGCATTTGTGATTATGTGTATTTTTGATGGATTTATATGTAGGTGTCGTTTCATACTAGGGTTGAGCGCAGACAGTTTTTTTGTCATAATCCTTGTACGAAAGCTATATCTATAGCTGAATGTAGAATTATATCAACCATTAAAGCAATATCACGAGTTTACATTACCGCTTAAGATTATGATATATTTTTACCTCGGGAAACAGATTTTATGTTTGGTTCTGATGCATCTACGCATTTTTGCAATATTTTTTGCTCAGTCTTTTTTCATGTATCTTGCAGGCGTACACATGTTACATTTTCATTGTTTTCTGCGCTATAGCGTAGTAGTTATGAGATGCACTGTGCTAAATAGCATTTAATAGGGCCGCTTGTAGCTTCTACGTGTTCACTTAATAACTAATGCTATAACTCATGTGCCTGGATTGTGTTTATGGTTAAAAATCTAGGTTTTTTGCTTCATGTATGTTGCTCGATTGGTAGTGTAAATCAGAATCAAATAACATAATCCGATTTCTTTATGCTCTACGTTGTCTGTTCAGCAGTCATTGATAAATACTATTAATTACTGTGATGATCTTGATGACGCTTTTGATTATCCTGTCTTCACCTAGTAGAATTTTTTGCAGATACGATATATGTATTATAGATAAATACTCACATTAGATATGTGAAAAATTATTGTCATTGAATCTTCGATTAAAACAAGTCTTAGATTTCTTTAAATCCTAGCAGACACTAACAAAATCATCTTTGAACCGATAAGCTGTCGGCGCTCGACATTATTCTATTGTTAGAGAGCGTGTTGTTTTAATGTCCCTTGTTTTATATTGGTGGAGTGGCGCTCGAAAACCCTTTAAAAAGACTACTCGCGCAGTATATTTTTGTCGTAATCGCACGATTACTTTAGCTTTGCTTCTGGGATATTCTCAGGTAAATGTACCAAAATTTTAACGGCCGTTCATCAAGTTCAACTTCTTTTGCTACGCGGTTTTCTTGGAATTTATTTCCTCGCATGAGCACTTTTGCGATATCATATTAAAGGAAATTCGTGTGTATGTATATGCATTTGTTTATATATGTGACAGCGCACCTTTATATGTAAAAAAAGTTGTTTTCGTAAGGCAATCTTTCGCGTCTGTTCTGTCGGTCGCTTGACATTCTGAACAACGGGGCGGAAGTTATATTTCTACGAATTTTTTAAGACTTGCAGGGCGAATTAGAGGGTCGTTAGGCAAAAGTCGATTCCCTTTAGCATTTGAGAAGATATGGTGTTATTATTAAGTTGTTGTTGCGTGGAAATAAGATAATTTTGAGTTTGTTGTTGATTAAAAAATTGCAGGTTGTAAATTGATCAATTACTAGTCTGCATCGCCGTGAGATTGTATTACACTTGTACTGCTTTGTTGCTGCCTAGGCGAGATAAGTCAAAACATTTTACTATTAATAGTCAAGTGTCTGTCGTAATCAAAATGTTATCTGGATTTCTAAATCACTTAGAGATGGCATTTAAGTTAACTCAAGCTTAGTTATTTAAGTTGAAGTCAGCACGAGCTCTTTTCGAGGCCTCACTTTAATTTGACAGTCAGAGAGTCTGTCAGTTGTTGCTTAGCCTCACTTCAGTTGTTCGTCAGTCTTATTCGTTAGTAAT
>JASANE010020837.1:0-17633 GCA_030248225.1 Trileptium ribeirensis | reverse complement strand
TGCGTTATTACTCCGTTCAGTTACGTATAACGGACCGCCACCAAACCATGTTACAGACCACTAAGTAATTTCCCTGACATGGCTGATTTACTGAAGGCTGTGCCTCCCGCGTACATTGAGGCCACACTAACCATTCCATTCTCGCCGACAAATACTTTGCCCGGGACTTACAGGCTGCTGATCCAGAGGCAGTCGACAGACTGAGTAAGGAAATTGATGGCACATCTGACACAACTAGTGTGGAGATTGGGGAACCCAACGTTGAATACACGCAAGCTCAGGCAGACATACACCGAGCTGCAGTAGAACAATTGGCCATTCGCGCCCCAGCCCATGGTTCATCCGGAGCTCCGCAACAAAACAGGATACCTATTTGTGCCCTGATAGAACTCCCGACCCTGAATGGCCCGCATTCTCGCAGCAGCTCGCTACCCAAGACCCCGCTAAGTTGCCTTACGCGCTTGATAAGCCTCCCGGTACCTTCTCTCCGGAGTACGGACGACATACTGCCCCAGTAACCTTTCGGGAACAGGAACGAGCTGTCACAACTGAGGAACCAACCTGACCTTTAGCTTTACAGCGCTCAGGCAATGGTCGCTCGCTACGACCATTTGACGTCAACGACTTAGGCCTCATCGAACTACTCGCCTCGCAAGATCCAGATGAGTCCTCGCTCCAAACTCATAAACAAGCCGCCTCTCCAACTTCGGCAGTTGAACATGCCGTCCAGACTTCGCCGCTTACGCCCGCCCAACGCCGCGCCGCCGCCGTTACAAAAACTTACCGTAGTCCTCACTCACGACGCATGGTCACTGACCCGGACAAATCACTGGTACCGTGTCACATCTATCATGAACCTACAGCGTCGAACGAACAACGATACCCTAAACCTCGAAGGGCATACTCCGCTCCACCTACCCCGCTCCCACACACGCCACTGATGCCACGGGGAGTCGAAGCCACGTTAAAGGAATACGTCCCAGACGAGTGGCTTATGCCGTACTCTACACCCCCTAAGCCATAGCCCGCACAGTCCGCCCCAGTGTATCGTCAGTCTCCTTTGGAACCCGCCCCGACACGAAAACCTGTACCTAAACCACGGCGGAAACCAGTTCAAACCCCCACACGGACTAGTTAACCAGTATCATCTGTAAGCTCTGAGAACACGTCACCCGAAACTATTGATTCCCCGACACCAGCACATCGGTGGGTAATTCCACCCTTGTTATCGCCCCTAGCGGAACGTGGAGCCGAGGCCCCACCGCCCGAAACCTTTGAGTCCCAGACCCCACCCCACCAATGGATAACCCCTGTTGCATTGCCACCCCTAGCGGAACAAGAAACCGGTACGCCATATGTTCCTTCCTTCGGACCACTAGGAGACAGAACCAACAAGCGGAATGGGAATGGGCATTGGACGAAAGGAGGATTAAGCAGGAAGAGGCCCGTGCCCGAGAACTTCAGGACGCAACCGAGTTAATGGAATATCTATCAGGACCTATTATACAACACCCTCCCTCAGAAGCCCAAGTAGCAGCAGATGAAATTGTAAGGGAATTTGTTGAAACTTTGGCTAGGAGACGCGAGACAAGTGGACGAGACACGAGTGAACAACGCCGACCCTCCGAATCTTCGGAAGGCCGTAAATCGAAACTATCTCGAAGACAAGCCGCACCAGCGGCCAGCGAGACCACCTCAACCATAGGCGAGTCAACCAAATTCTCCTCCATTCGGAGGAGGGAGAAGGCGCCGTCACGCAGCGCACCCTCCGCTATAAAAGGGGCTCTGGCTCGACACGCACGCATCAAAGCACAAGCCTAAATCTAAGCTAAAACTCAACCACATGTTTGCTGGGAAGACTGGGAGGACGAAACACCCTTAAGTCAACTTTTACCGGGACCTAGTCGAAGACCACGCTTTGAACTTGACTATTATACTGAGGAAAGTGAGGGATCTCCGGAGATTGGACCTTCTATTGAGGAGAAGACAGGACCTCCTCAACCCACTCGACGACAACCACATCGTCAGGCTGGGGACCGCCGTCGAGTGTATGAAGACTATATACCACACGGAGCCGAAGCTCGGGTAGCAATTGCCCCCGAGAGCCTGCACCTCAACCCCCAGCCCCAGCTCGACGAACAGTACCCCTCGCCCAACCGACCCGACACCTCGACCCTGTGATGCCAATGAATCCCCCACCCCGGAGTACTCGTACTCGGCAAGATATGTTCGAACTTTTAGGGACATATTTGACGAACAAGACATCGAAGACATGTTGAACGCGCATCCCGACTTGGAACCGGACGAAGACAACGGACAACGACAACTACGACCAGAAGACACTTGGATTGGAGGTGATCCAACCTCCTAGACAGCCGCCTCGAGAAAGACGGTTGTAGTGCTCCCGAAACATCACCCCGAGAACTCGAGCTCCCGCACCAAACATCCTTCAAGAACCGCCACTAATGGCGACGAATATTATTGTAGGCATCATTGAGCGACTAATCAACACAATGGAACAAATTTCGCAACAGCGTGTGCCCTATTACACCATCAACTACGCCGCCCCATCGAAACGTTCCTTTCGTAAGGCACCCGATGGCCCGAATTATCAAGCATGGCTCCGTTGGGACAAACAATCGAACAATACCCAATCGAATATGCTTCGACGAAGCAAGGATACCAGCTCCTCGTCACCTATCTATTCGACGAGGAGCAGGCAAGGCGAGATATATCCGATCATAAAATGGGAGCTCGAGACATTAAAGCAATCTCCCGAAGAAACAAATCGAAATTTCTTGATCCAGAAACAACGGAGCGCCTTCGCCTTGCCGCATCTCATGGGAACGGTGCTCCTCGAAAAATTCAAGATCCCGGAACTTCGGCCTTTGAATTCCTTCTCGCCACCGGCCACGCTCAACTGCTCGAGGCAAACCGCTCGGACTCGTTCTGGGGAATTGGCCTCGGACCGGAAGACATCGCCTTTGGCCGCCGCCCGCGGCCGTATTACAATGTTATGGGCCGTCTTCTGGAGGAGATCCGGACATTCAATCGCCACGGTGTTGCCACCTAGCCCAAGGTCCTCATCCTCGGCGACACTATGGCAGCGCCATTGGTGAAAATGGCAGCGTCGAAAGGATGGTTTGCCATGGCATGGCTCGGAGCTACCATGCAGTTCTTGATTCGACTGGCGACGTGTATCGCGACGCCTGAGACTAACACTGTCGTGATATTTGGCGGATACAAAACCACCCTGCGGTCTAAACCGCACGAAGGTCGTCTTTTGGACACACCGAGCAAAGTCATGCGCCGCGTACGCCGCCGAATCTGCTCGTTCGATTATCTCCTAAATGATGGCGCCCGAGCTGTCATAGCGCCACCGCCACCAACCTGGGATCTTGGACAGGTCGATATAAGCAAATGGTCCGGAGAATTCACCCAGCTGCAGCGCAATATAGAGGAACAATTCCCGGAAAGATCCCAGAGGTCTATGATCCCCATTTTCCGCCGGAACTATTACTACCATTATAAGTTTGTGGTAAGGGTCCTAAAATATCTACATGATATGTATAGTTTGGCCTTGTCGCGGGGATGGGATGTAATGGGGCTTTAGGACGCGGGGGTCCTGGCTTTCGTTTGGAACATTCCAAACATGATTTTACCCAATTTGATACGTCTCGGTACATGCCATCCCAATAATATTTAGGAAATAACTTTTGGTAAGTTTTAAGAATTCCTAGGTGGTTTCCGCCAACTACATCATCATGATGGGCTGACATCAACTCTTGTCTCATAGAGAACGGAACAACAAGTTGTTCCAAAATAATTCCTTGTCTATTTTTCGGCATTGGGTAATGATGATACAGTACTCCATCATTAACCACATACCTTGGTTCCACTGCTGCAAAATGCGCAGCTAGTGAGGTGTCTGTGGGACGCTCACTATTTTCGATATAACGTTTTAAGAGACTCAACTCAGGATCTTGTTCTTGCTTAGACTTAAAATCGATTCGGTTATAATCGTCTTTATCCTCTGTAGACTTAGGGGTGTCATTGTTATTTGTTTTTGTTGTAATTGCATATGCAAATTTAATGTCCTCTTCGTGAGGTTGCTCAGGTTGTATTTTGCCCCCTTTGTAATCAGCTCGAGACAATGCGTCTACATGGCCCATCTTTTTCCCTGACCGATGTTCGACGGTAAAGTCGAACTCGGTAAGGGATAGGGCCCAACGCTGTAAGCGCCCAGAGGCGTTTTTATTTGTTAAAAGCCACCTTAAGGCTGAATGGTCCGTTATTATAGTTATCTTTTGACCATAGATATAATTTCGGAAATACTTCATGAAGTATACCACAGCTAATGCTTCTAACTCAGTAACCGTATAATTTCGTTCGGCTTTTTGTAAAAGCCTGCTTCCATATGCGATCGGGTGTAGCTTATTATCATCATCAGCTTGCGATAGAACGGCACCAATAGCCTTGGTGCTTGCATCGGTTTCAAGAAAATACGGCTTCGAAGGGTCAGCTATTCTAAGAATGGGCGGATTAATAAGTTTATCCCGCAAGGTTTCGAATGCCTCCTGAGCATCTGAATTCCATTGAAAGATTTTAGTCGTACTAGTCAACTGACTTAATGGTTTAGCTATTGTTGCAAAATCTTTGATAAAACGCCTATAATAACTACAAAATCCGAGAAAACTCCTAACCGAAGTGATATCATGAGGCACAAGATATGATTTAACCGCTTCCATTTTCTCGGGATCCGATCGAAGACCGTCGGCTGAAATGATGTGTCCCAAGTAGGGCACTTCATCTCTAAGAAATTTGCATTTGCGAGGCTTTACTTTTAACCCTACATCGCGAAGGCGTTCGAAAACTTGCCTAAGGCGTTTTAAATGCTCATCAAAAGTTTCTGAAAAGACGCAAATATCGTCTATGTATATCAAGCAAATTCTCTCTACTAAACCGTGCAGTGTGGCTTCTAGTGTGCGTTGGAAAGTAGCAGGTGCATTACAAAGACCAAACGGCATTTTTGTAAATTGGTATAGCCCTGACGGTGTAATAAATGCAGTCTTTTCAATTGAATCCGAGGCCATGGGGATTTGCCAAAACCCCGATAGTAAATCCATAACACTGAAAAACTTAGCCTTACCAACACATTCCAATAAATCGTTAATGTTAGGCAAAGGATAACAATCCTTTTTAGTTACAGCATTCAATTTTCTGTAATCAACGCATAGTCGTAAGGATTCACCATCCTTTTTGCCGACTAGAACAATCGGACTAGCCCAAGGGCTAGTTGATGGTTCTATGATACCGAAGTTTAACATTTGGTTTAATTCGACATCTACCTTTTCTTTTCGTCTAAATGGTATACGGTACGGTCTTTGTTTTATAGGAGCCGCGTCTGCGGTATCTATACTATGTTGAATTATGGTGATGTCACCATAATCATAATCGTGATTAGCGAACACCTCAGAAAATTCTATGCATAAATCTGTAAATTGTTTTCTCTGGGTGTCAGTAATTTTAGCCTGATCCAAATTAAGTTCATTCAAAAACTCGTTTTGTTTTGCAGGTTTAGGCTGTATCGCAAGGACAGACAACCCATCCTCAGATAACAGTTCTACTGTGCCCAGTATTGTATTTTTATAAAGTCTTACAGGATAATAAGACATATTTAAAAGCCGCACCGGCACTACAATTTCTGGTTCATTGGATAATAATATTTGAGCTGCACTTAAATCAAATTCTCTCTCAAGTTTTTCGTTTGGCTCAAAAATTACATCTCCTTTTCCTTCGAAGCCGTCAACCCTAGAAGGTATGACAACTTCCGATCTGGGGGAATCGTAACAACGGAGTCTAAACGGACTGTGTTAGTCCCTACATCTCCCAGCTGGTGTGGGACCCCGTCTATGAGCAACTGATGTTTCTGGTAGTTAATACTTACAGTACCTAGTTGTTGTAAAACATCTACGCCGATGATTACAGAATGGGTACAATCATCCGAGACGAAGACATGAAAATTAAAAATTCGATTACCGATTCCCAGAGCAACTTTAATAGCTCCTTTCATCGACAAATTGTGACCGGTTATGCCAACTGCGCAGGTCCAAGGCACCGACACCAAGTCATCTTCTAAAATCCCTAGACTATTGAATGTATCAGAAGACTTTATAGTTATATTACTACTGGTATCCAAAACACCGGTAAACTGCTTTCCATCTATTGTTACCTTAATTTCTGACGCTGCTTTATTAACCGTGAACACGGTTTCAGCCATCGCCGTAATTTCCTTTTGGTTATTATTAGGTTGGTGTGATTTTCCACGGCAAAACGGTAGTTCACATATCTCAATGGTTGAATGTTGCGGCTGTACGTTGACAAACTCCCTAAATGGCCTGTCACAATGGAGTGATATAGGGCGGACTTCTACCGATTTACTACGTGGTCTGTATTTTACCGATCTTTCCGACTTCTCTGTGTTCCCGGTCACCAGGTAGGGGTCCGAACCAGAGCAGCAACAACTAATAAATTTGTTAAATTTTTTCCAACATACGTACAAAAGACACAAAAGAATTATTATGATAACAAGGGCAGGCACAAGATACATGACTTCGCTAGGTATGTCCACATCGCCCTGCATCAAGTACTGCAATTCACGCTTTAACCTTTGATCGGTTAAAGCAGAGTGATACTTAACATCTTTCAATTTACTCCAGGTAGGTGGTGCAATAACCGAGAAATTGAGATTTATTTTTCCAAACTGTTGCATGAAAACCTCGAAATCTTGTACTGGCCTATAACTAGACATTAATACCTGATCTCCTACAATTATCATTGAGAAATTTGAGTGTGCAAAGAACATTACACCATGCTCTGGCACCTGTAATTTATCGGCTTTGGTAACTTTGCCTCCAGGCTGAATTCGCGTAACGTGCACGTATTCTTCGGACGTTCTAACGAGAATACCCACACGTGTACTTTGAATTACAGTTTCTGGGGAGTATTGTTTAATGTCAAAAGTGCAAGCCTCATTAACTGTTGAATTTTTCAAATCATGAAGACAACTATCACTGATACTTGTGGGTAGGGCACCACGATCACAAAACCACAATCCGGTGGTTTTGTGGCACCCCTCAGATCTTACCTCATGAAAATATCCCCTGTTGAGAGTCTTATCGTATGTAATATATTGTGGCAATGACAGCCTGGCAGTAACATTTGTATTCTTATTATTAAACCCTACGTTAACCACCCGCATAAGCGGTAGGATATTCTCCACCCGTATGCGCGGTATTTCTAGTATAACGCCAAACCTGGTGTCTACAATGTCCATTAAAACTGGGTACGCCTTAACGAAATGATAAAATAAACTTGGATCATGCACGTATACTGTATCATGCAATGTAATTTCTTTTTGTACTAACAGCCTTATTTGTGAAGCTGTCAGTATGTCAGCAGAAAGTGTTCCACTGTTACTAGCTAGCACCATGGCTTTAATTATATTGCGGACCTCATTCAAAAAGAAATTTGTTTGAGCCATAAAATGTGTCCACGCTACACGCTTCATGACAGTGCACTCTAATGATACTGTGGTTTGTTCTATATATCGGACAATATCATGCGTTATTGCAAAAATTCTCTCTTGATTCACGGTTAACTGTTGAATCTGCTCCGAATCTTTAATAACCTGTTCCCCAAAAACCCGAAGAGAGTTTTTAACGCAGTAATCTTTGGTGTTAAGTGCGCAATTTGTATACTGTTGGCTATCTCCATGCCGATGCCTGCCACTGATGCGACACCAGCCAGTTCCACACCAATAAAACGTTTTTCCCTACTAAGTTCAACAAACATACGTGCAAACGGCTTATTTGTGCATATGCTTTGCAGTAAAGCTTCATAGAAGCTAGGGTCGATCGAATCCTGAAAATTTTGACTGAATTTGATCAAAGCTTTTCGTGACTCTTCATGCAATATTTGATGGCCAGTGCAATTACAGTCTTTTGGATTGACTGAAAATCGCACTACATTCTTACAGGCCTCATGTTGTTCGTGCCTAGTATGCATCAGTATAGGTACATACACTGAATCCGAGGCCGTCATTACCAGGCCTTCTGGGACAAACCCAACTCCTACAGATGGAAAGAGATGGGGATGAAGTTTATTTAACGTTTTGGTTAATGCTAGTTCTGCTGGTGATATCATTAAGAACAAAAACATTAACCCCAAAAATAAATACGAAAATTTATATGGTTTGGTCTTAGTGGAAAATTTCATTTTACTAGGCGAACCGTATTCATTAGTAGCAGTCTCGCCTTGCCCGGGGGTGGGTTCCTTTAGTGAAATCATGCCTACTAACTGGGGATAGGCTTTCTCAACAAGCAATGAGTTCTGCTTACTAAGAACCTCAAGTTGGCTACGCAATTTCTCAATCTCATCCCGGTCTTTATTTTGATTACAAGGTGCCTGTAACGGCGCAGTTGCAACCTGCCCAACAGTAGTGGTGGCCACAACGCTAGTATTTTTCGGACGACTTGCCATAGGGCCTACGTTTGGAATATTTGGCCGAGAAACCGATGGCAACGGTCGTCGAAAATTTTGTGAAAATTTGTCTCGAGGCTGCATATTAAAGTTGGAAGGTCGGTTATTTTGCCTATCGGTATTGTTACGGTCACCCCTTAAGAGACAACTCATAGCCATGTGGCCCATCCGTCCACAGTTATAACACCGTGGACCCCTAGGAGAAAAATTTTGTGATAAGTTGTTACCAATAAACGGTCTATTATTAGGCCTCCTATTTTGAGTTGTGCTAAGAGTAGGTGGACGCGGGCGGTCATCCCGCCTTGGTCCATTATTCCTAACCCGTTGTAATGTATTTGCAATTTCTCTTTGATTTTTAGCCAGTAGCTCCATGCCTTGAGCTACTTTGTGCAATGTTTGATCACGAACTAGTGTGTTAGTTGTACTAGCAAAACTCACTGGTGTGGACTCAGGTCCGCACAAGACTGCTTGCATGTCTAAGCGCTGCGCCAGATCTTCAGCCTGGCGCAGTGTATTAGGCATATCACGAAAGACATGCGATTTTATTTCAGGTCGAAGGCCACTGAAAAATCGACTGATAATTTTTCGTTGCAAATTCTCGTCAGTCTCATGTGGATATATGCTCCTACAGGCCTTCTTAATTGCCTTGAGATAGGCAGTCAGTGACTCGCCACTCAATTGCTGGCGCTGTTCAAGCGCCGCTTCGTGGAACAAAGACCACTCTGGTGTCAACAAAGCGTTCTTTAACGCCCGCACCAGATCATTATAATTTCTCTTGGATGCATCCGGTAGGCGGTCATATGTGTCCTTAGCTCGATCTCTTAAATATGCCGGTAGAACTTTTAACTTCATGTTATCATCAATTATTCTTGCATCACAAACAGAATTAAAATTTTCTAGCCAAGAGTTAAAATCTTGACCAGTAAGATCTCCTCGGAAGGGCTTGATAGTGAACTCATTCTCATTGCCCAACCGAACTCGCTGTGAAATCTCGTCAAAATCATTAGAAAGATCTTTCAGACCATTATCAAGCCTTGAAGCTAGATCTTTTATAACGTGGTCGAGCTGACCAATATTTTTCACCAATGTATCCATAACCTCAATTTCAGCTTCTGTCTCAAAAAATGAACTCTCGTCTTCGTCGTCAGTCGGCTCTAAGTTAGCCAAATATGCACTACGTAACTTGTAAACGGCCGTACTTTTGTTAATTTTGAGTAGTAATAGTTTTTTTAGTTCAACCCAAGTTCTTTTAACCCGACTAAGAAAACCGGATCTCGGTGGGACCTCCAACTGTAGCGAAGCGAGTCCTATTGTGTATAAAATTCTTCAATTTTTTTCCAACGATGATCCAGTCTAATAATAGCACTCAGAACCTAGGACTTCACTTACTACACAAATAAAATAAGCATCTAACTTAATATTACTAAAATAAATAGTAGTAAGGCCAATAAAGTAATGAATTGTTTGAATTGACAAGGTGCATCTAAGGATCCAAATAATATATTAATAGTAATGCTCGAGTAAACTTTATAAACTACAAGGTGGATCCTTCGATCCGGGCCAAAGCTTTGACTTAAGCTTATCTCAGCCTAATCAATATATTTTATCGGAGCACCCTTGTGCTCTCAAGTAAACAAATTTTCGGAGCACCCCTGTGCTCTCAATAGAAAATTTTAGGAGCAGCCCTCTGCTCTCAAGAAAAATTTTTCCGGAGCAGCCCTCTGCTCTCAATAACCCAAGAAAATGTGGAGCACCCCGTGTGCTCTCAAAGACCCTCTAGAATATGGAGCACCCCTGTGCCCTCAATAGTAATTTTTCGGAGCAGCCCGTCTGCTCTCAATAAACCTCAAATTTTTCTCAAACTCGGAATCAGCGCTAAGTCTTAGCTTGTAATAACTACAGCCTAGCTAGATCCGTGTTAATTAACAAGGTGCCGTATGGCTTGTAGCTAAGAAATAAAAATTTTAAATCGTTGCTAAAAATTTCTTTAATTATTACCACCGAGCAACAACACACAAAGTTTGCCACTTTAAACAACTATTATATGCCGCAACATTTTCAATAATACAGTACATCAAAAAGTTTTTGCGACAAAAAATTGTGAAGCTATTAGACACGTTTCACAAAATCTTTACAGTTGCTGCTGCAGATCAGCATCAAAAATAATAATTAAAATAATTATAATTTTTTAAGCTTGATATTTTAATACGACTAGAAAATTACTTAAATTCGTAGCCCAATACAGACACACCTTGTAGACTATAACAAATCTCGCAAATCGCACGAAAGGTCGTAAAAATTGGTAAAATATGTGCCAAATATTTATGTTTATTTAGAATTCGCGAGCGCCAAAATGATAAATCGTAAACTTCAATAACACTTCTTAAATTTTTGAGCGGTCGATCGTGTCTAAAAAGTTAGTTTTAGGCGAGCCTAA
Source organism: Trileptium ribeirensis (assembly GCA_030248225.1). NCBI lineage: Eukaryota > Metazoa > Nematoda > Enoplea > Enoplida > Thoracostomopsidae > Trileptium > Trileptium ribeirensis. The sequence goes on along the minus strand of JASANE010020837.1, from coordinate 6,655 downwards.
AAGCAGCAAAAAGCTTTAATAAGACTACGTTCTCACTATCTACCGCCTTACAACAGTGCTTGCCAGAAAACTTTATGCCTTTCCGCCGACAATAGATGCCATGTTGAATCTGATGAGGTTATACTCGTAATGACTCACAACATACGAAACAATGAAACTCACATTGTACAGGAATAAAACTCTATAAACTTCAAGATATCAGCTGCTCTTTTTCCGCAGTTGTCTGACCGATACGAAAAGGATTCACTCTCCAAAGCACAGCATTCCACGTTCAAGTTCAAGTGCCGATAAGTATACTTATAACTCATAGCTGTCATGCGAAAATGATATTAATGTTAGTACGCCGCGCTACCTGCACTAAAATATCGATCACCAACACACTGTTTAGTTTATAAGCAATTCTTCAACAAAAACGTTTCGTTGTTTGACAACAGGAACATATATCAGTTTTTTTGTAAAATTTTTTCATGTAGCAAATTTGGTTTTTTTTAACTGCAGTCAAAGAACAAACATCAAAATCAATTTAATTTATCATCTACCATGCGTATTTATTTATGACCTGAAACTTCAGCCAGATCAGGTAAGTGGAGCACGGAGAAATGGTCTTCCCTTCTCATGTAGGGTTTTCAAAACTGTGGTGCACTCTCAATACCATTTTAGAACTATTTGCTGCCATTGAGCTCCACAGAAAGCATTTTTACAGCTGCATATTTGTTTCGTATTTTCAATACGTTTGTAATGAAGCGAATAGCTCAGAAACACTTTGTTACAGATCGCATGAGTTTAACTTTTAACCTGCTTTTTCTATTCATCCTGAGTTGCCCGTTAGGCTATGTACTACGCCTGCCCAGAGTCTCGTTTTCAGTTCCTTTTCCTCCTTCTCTATTTTTCACAGATTCAATCCTGCACGGGGAATTTAAGCCCGCTGCAGAATTACATGTCTTAACCATTCAGCCACAGAGATATAGAAACATCGGCAACTAAGTCGGTGATAACTCAACTGCACTACAGTGCAGTTGAGACACTGCAATACTGCAGCGTTAGACGATAAAGTCATCGATAGGGAGGGGCGAAGCGAAAAGAAAAGACGCGGACGCGTCTGGGGCCGACCACCCCCGTAGTTCAAAATGACCCTGAGCTAGGAAATAAGATCGGGGAACCGATCGGTAGGGCGAATACTGCCCGTCTGTCGCACCCACACCGTGTCTACTAAAGTCGGCCGAGGAGCCGAGAAGGGAAATTAAATAACCAGGCTCGCCGCTGGGAGCGGCTCAGAGACTGATCAAGGAATCGCTTAGTGCTGTTTTCACGCTACGACCCACCCCCACCGCTCTGAATTTGCATAATTATTCCACCCCCTTTTTTTCGCGTTCAGTCAGTCGTACCAGGTGATAGGCAAAGTTATCTGAGACGATAGCACGAGTCGATCGGTAGGCACAACCGTCGAGTTTACTTCGAGTAGCAGCCAGACCATACCATTTTCGGTGTTGCTAGAGTAGCTCTCGCACAGTCAAGGCCTGTCTCCATTCCTCCCCTTAACCTAGCCTCATGTCCATCGCCGTGTGCCTGAGATGGTACATTTAGGAGCATTTTCCGGAGCACTCTAGGGCCACTGCTTTATGCGCCCCATAGCTGAGGAATCGGTAGCATTGAAACGCAGCAGGGATAACTGGTTTTTAGTTCGCGCACGCGCGGATATCTGCACGCTCCGCCCCTGTGTTTTTCCTTTTTATGCCCTGTTCCCCACAGTTTGTCGAGCTGGAACGACGACAGCAAGTTAATACTAAGCTTCCCCGACTAGATTCACCTTGTCCGCCTCTCTAGCCGATAGGAAACACTCGTCCAAACCATAAACTTTGATTGTGTAAATAAATTTTGTATCGTGAGCACCGAGTATAGCCTTAATTCATACCGAGAAGATAGGAATTCTCTCTGGTTTGTCCGCTCGGACGAGCAAGCACTGCTCGTCAGCGCTTGTGGGAGAGGCTGTCCCAAGCACTGACGTTCAGGGCCTTCGGCTACTATTCTTTGGATTGCTTGAACTGAGAAGTAAAAGTTGTAGGTGTCGTCAAACAAATTCAACTCGCATTCCCGGCTAGCTCGAAATTTCACTACGAACTTTCCCTCACACCTTGCTTCAACGAAACAACAGTTGCACCAGCCCAATCACTAGTTCTTAGAATTCAATTCATTAAAAAAGGCAGGCCACGCCATTGACCTTCCGACGGTAAACTTTCAGGGCTTGTCGGAACCTTGTGGGGCCACATAGGCTACAATGCTCTAGCACGGAGCATAACAGGATCTTAACTAGGCAAATCCATTTTAGTTTCAATTTTCTAGGGCAATTTTCATCTTTTACTCCAACATTGAACACAACTCAATAGAACTAAACAACTTCCGATGAGTCTAGGATAGGAACAACGGCTAAACTCCATGACCTGTGAGCAGGTGTCGGTGCTAGCCTCCCTGGGGGACCTCAGATATCATACCAGAAACTAGACACGTGTGCAACCAATCGGGCGGGGTCCGAACACACCCCGTGAAGGGCTTGCGGCCTGCTAAGCTCCGTAGCTTCTTGGGTCTGACCAAGAATAGGATTATAATTTGTAGCATTCGCGGTCCGCCCTTGAGGTTACGATAGCCGGTGTCGTATGGGCATGGTGTTAGGAAGTCGCGCCATGCAGCTGCGTCCCGTTATTACATAAAAATGTATTTCGAAAACAAGTACAGAACATTAACTTAAATTTCGAAACCTTGTTTCCAAGATTTTACATGAATAAACATATGCCTTTTGCATGTTGCATCGCAGCATTGTTACCTTGTTTACACGTGGCGTGGGTCTGGTTTAGATGAGCCAATCAAAAATTTCCCACGCTAGCTAATCGCGTTCACAACTCACACAGATTCTGTCAGCGTTCGCCAAACTACAAACACTAATAAAAGAATTGTGAATGCGAACTCATGCGGCAGTATTCAGTTTGTGATTTTGACAAAACATTAACCATGATGTACTTACCTAAAATGGAGTTAGGCAAACTCGACTTGTCTATTTCCGATAAAACTTAAATCCGTTTGATTTCGACACCTTAAGCTAAGTCAGACGTGACCAGCTTTGTGACCATACATAATATCTTGTAATAAGCATAATGTAAGTGGAGGGGATGCGAATGACGGTCCAAATTCTACAGCGGTCCAAATGTATCAAGAAGAAATCACAAATATGATCAATTACAGATCAAACATCCTAGAACACTTAACCGATCTAAAGTAAATTTAACCTGCGTTGATTGCATGCTGTATCCGTAAACTGAAAATATTATATAATACACGTCCAATATTCAGCGAAAATGCTAGCACCCACATAGCACGCCACGCCAATGAATCCAGGAATAAGTAAGCTAGAAATAGCAACGCATTACTGGTAGTACGAAGAGCTAAAATCACTAATTAAGTTAACATGACGCTTAATTCTGGCTATTCAGTGAACGCATGATAGTATCTTAGGTATTTTATTATTTGCCTATAGCTGTATATAACATAACCCGAAATGGATCTATACGTTTTCGTAGTTCCTAAATACAAATGCAGATATATCTACTCTGCATGAACCCATATAGCATCATTATCTAAAGAGGTTTAAGGCGAAGAAAAACGTCTTATGTTCCTAAGATGGGAGGGTTGTTAATGGGTAAATATCAGTGTCTAGTGCTGTTGGTCATTGTGAGAAAAACAACAAAACCCATGTTTTGAACTATAATGCATAACGACAACCAGGCTGCACTAAGTGCATTGCTGTGATACTATTCTGTCTTCGAATTTGAAGGCTCGTTGATCTCACACTGTGAATTTGTGTTGGGTAAGGGCCATGAAAGCCAGTTATGAAAGATATTCTATGTCGTAAATAATTTCAGCCGTGACGGTCGTCGGCCTGCTACTAACGACCATCGGACAAACATTTTAGGCTGTAACCCGGACAGCCACGGATTATGAACATTGTTACGCTCGGTCACTTGATCACCGCCGTTTGTAGTATAGTAAACTCGTCTAATGTCGACACTCGTGTGAAGTCGACACTTTTGAAAAAATATTGTCTACATTAAGCTTTATATCGATAAAATATTTAAGAAATGACACGAAAATTACAATACGAGTTCTGTGGTTCGTGTAGTCTATACCACGTACATTAGAACTTCACAGACACGCTTAATGACGGGCCAATCTTCATTTTAGTCGGACCTCGTTTTCATAAAAAATTTTTGACAGTTTTTTGGTTTGCAATAATTTTCTACCCGCTCGTTAGCTATGTATGCTGAATGGTTTATCAGCCAATTTAGAGCTCCAATTAATGGTTGCGATCTTATCTTTCAAATGGTGTAAAAATTACTGTCAAATTGTTCGCACAGGAGTCTCATATTAAGCTTTAAGGCATTGAGCCGAGCTAACATGTTTTTCGTGTTATGTCGACACTACATTCTTCTTGTGTCGACACTTGTTTCTAAAGTCGACACTTCAAAATAATAACAAGAATTGTGTAGTTCTGGGCGAAAATAAGCCGCACACGAACTAATATCAAGTACTATCGTACTGAAGATGTGTTTTGGCGCGTGTTGTTTGTTTACTTCTCGATAAAAATCTAGGTTTATTGTTTTTTTATTTTTGGCGCGTATACTATTTGTCGCTACATATTGAAAATGAATGATTCAAATTCTGTGTCGCATAAGCGTAAAGCGTCTCAAAGTGGTGGAATTGTCACCGTTGCTAAACAGGTAAGATGAAAATTTTGTACAGACTGCTCCGGAGCCAGAGCTAGGATCGCTTTGCCCCTTAACCTGGGGAGACAGGCTCGCGGGAGGCCAAGCAGGAGAAGAATTCCTGGAAAAATAGATGTTATAGTGTGCAAGGCGCAAAATAGAGACTTTCCATTTTAAGGGCCCCCAAGTTTATGGTTGGGGGCTTGAATTAGCTACTGGCTCTGCAGTGTTAAACATGATGCGAAATTTCCGGGAAACCGATGCATCCCCGAAATTTGACTCCGAGTTCACCGTCTCAACAGTTCTACTCATTTCTCAGTACTCTGATCATGTAACACCGAAAATTCCTAACCACCGACCCACATAAAAATTTGGCCATTAACGGTTTCTGCACCTCTGTGTTGACTGCCACGTCCTTCGAGACCATATCCGCCCCATCATACTTGCCGACAAAGCATGGAGGTCCACCCCGCCCCTGAGCTGTGGTTGCGGACCACTTTCCCAGCGAAGCGGAGTTAATTTGCGAAAACATAACGCCGGCGACCAAGAATAAAAGTCGTCACCACCGAGACCCCTAGAAACGTGAACTCGTACGTGAAAATATGGCACCGACGACCAAAAAAGGTCCCCGTGACCGACCTTGCTAGAAAAATTCGACCGGCAAGGAGGAGGGATTCCTCCCTGGCATCGACCGTCCGCATGTGTGCCCCTGACATGGCGAGCCGTAGAGGCATGTATAATTATGTAACTGGCATAAGTCAAGTCACATTGTTACAAAAAGGGCATAGCTAAGGAAGAACATATTTTATCAGGCGAATTTAAGCTGTCCCCCATTGCTGTCAAGAAAACATATGTATGAAACCCTTACAAGTGGCTGCAATGTATGTACTGTTGCGGCTGGGCGCATGAGAACACTTGCGGTGTCTCAACTAGGTCCACCTACTTTTGCAATTCTTGTTTCGCTGAAGTTAAAAAATTAGCTGCATCATTATATAATTGTATGTTTGCTATGTTTGGAATGCGCTAAAGATGTCTTTGAGAAACCATTCAACACCTTGTATACGGCGTGCCCAAGTCAGGCTAAAAGGCGTTAGGTTGCAATCTTTGCAAAGTGACAGCTCTAGCGTGGGGGGTACATGGGGTTATAAGTGTTGGTTTGGCTTAGTGACGCTCTAACGGCCACATACATAAGCGTTGATGATTAGGATTTGCGTACGTAGAACTTCTTGTCAGCTTGACTTTGGGCGTGCAGGGAAGCAGCTAAATAGGGGCATTGCCCCCTCTCTTAAAGCATGGCAGACAAGGTATATTTGCTGCTGAATTTCAGCTGTGTTTTCTAAACAAAATGTACCCGCTAGGAACCCCAGTGCCCCTGTGCAGGAGTTACTGGCTATTCCCGTGCTACGTGTTGAACCTGAAGTATATATACATTAACGCAGACCCCAGCTAAGACCAGATATTTTTACCTAGGTCTGTGACAACGATTAGTATCGAACTGAGTGCCACTTCCGGATACAATTCAATGCATATTTATATTAGCGTAAAGCGATAGGACGACTCAAATACGATTTTTGGTTCGCGTATTAACGCTAACATATGTATATGCAAGCGTAGTACAGCTTACTTTTTTAATAGTTATGGCGTTTTGAATAAAGTTGTTTAGGAATAGAATTATTTTATAAAAGTGTCGACATAACAAATGCGTCTTTCACACAGAAGTGCGTGCACGAACTGCACACCGTAGACAAGTCGCGCAACGATGTCACGCAAAATGCTAATAACGGGCTTCTATTACCACATGTGTAATGCTAAAATTGTGCGTATGCAAATTAATGCGAATAATTTGCCTATGCAAATTATATACGTTAGCAAAGACGATTGACTATATAAGGCGTTCGTGATCT
>JASANE010020833.1:0-10716 GCA_030248225.1 Trileptium ribeirensis | reverse complement strand
AAGACCTTTGCCAAATACTTCAACATTAGCCGCTTGGTCGAGACGACATTTGGTTGCACCTTGAATGACGTGCACGCTATCGTGTCCGCGTTTGTATCCCAGGCGAGGCCGAGCACTTTGGTGACCAATCCGTCGCCACGGTCAGCCGGCTTGTCGTAGTCACGCATTTGGGCATCATTCGTGAACCACTCCCTTAGGTTCATCGATGCTTGGTCAAAAATCGATTTTGCGCCGTCGTAAAACTGTTGCGCTCGCTCTGTCGATATTTCGCCGACTATGATGTTGTCCACATAAATATTTTTCTCTAGAGCGGTCGCTATAGGTGAACCAAACTGACTGAAGTTGTGTGCAATAGTAGCGCCCAGGAGAAATGGACTCGATACTACTCCGAATGGTACCCGACAGAAACGGTATTCGATCAAATTATCACCAGTTGCAGGTTTTGTGGGATCACGTACCCAAAGAAATCGAGTAACATCACGCTAATTCTCCTGGAGACCGACTTGTAAGAATGCCTTCTCTATATCAGCGACGATTGCGATCCCGACTGTTCTGAAACGCAACAGGAGTCTGCACAAGTCATCCAACATGACGGGACCGCGGTGCAAACAGTCGTTCAGGCTGGGACTTGATTTTGATCTCCTTGCGGAAGCATCATACACAATGCGCAGCATCGTTGTCCTTTTATCCGGACGAACGACGCAGTGGTGTGGAGTATAATGAACATGAGGTCCAGTGGGCTTCATTGGAGCGCGTTCGATGATGCCGGCTTTCTCTTGTTCGGCCAATGTCTTGTGATACAGATCAAACACCGATGGTGTACTGCCGATGCGCTTCAAAAGCGAAGTAAGTCGAACCCATGCCAGCTTATAGTTATTCGGAAGATCTGGTGCGTCCGATTTCCATGGCCACTGCACTTCATACCGGTTGTGTTTGCGACGGACAGTGGCATTGAACGTAGTTAGTGCATCGTCATCATCATTCGTACATGACGGTTGCTTGACTCCTATATCTTCCAAACTCCAGAATTTGTCGATCCGCACCAGCTCAGGACCGACTGGAGGTTCGATTGTCTCCAAACTGGCGACAAACAGCGCCGAAGCTGACGTTGGTAGATCCGGCGATGCATAAACACGACCGGTAGCGATAAATCCGAAAGCTGACGCAACAAAATTTAGGCCGTCGGAACATATAATTCGCTCACAGCCGACAAAGTCGCAATAATAGTCACTACCGATGAGTACATCGATGTGAACCATTTCAGGTGCCTGTGTCAAGGGCTCCACTAGAGTAACCTGACGAACGATTGGATATTTCTTTACGTTAATTGGCTGCTTCTGGATAGGGCATGAAATTGTCGGAACAATGTTCGCAGTGATCTTTTTGGATTGGCCGTCGCGCGTGAAAATATCAATTTCGACGGCTTTGTAGGCTACTGTTTTTCGTTTTGTGTCCGCAAACCCGGCGATGAACACAACCTCTTCGCCACAAGATTTTGCTCCAACACGATTAGCCAATGCTGTGGTGATGAAGGTACGCGAACAACCTGTATCAAATAGCAAACGAGCTGGAGCTGCCTGCCCGCATTCGCCACTGGAAACGGATGCAAGAGCTGTTTGCAATATGACAGTTTCGCCATGTAATAATAGTGTGGGGTTGACTGGTCCGGCATGCTTAATGACAGGACCTTCGTTTGTCAACGAAACAGCGTTTCCGCCCGTAACATTTGTCGTTTTAGAATTTCCAACACCACTATCATTACCGCCAACCCCATATTTTGTCGGGCACAGGCTGCGGTGATGAGTGGTTTGCTTACAATAAACACAAGAACGTTTTGTTGGACAATCTCGTGCGATGTGACCAGAGGCTAGACACGAAAAACAACGACCCTTAACTTTTCTTTTCCTAGTCACCAAATCAGGAAACTGCGGGCACTGATCGGCATAATGGCTATCAGAGCAGTAGTTGCAACGTGATGCATTCCTAGGCTTGGAACTACTGTCAGTGAATAATGACGCGGAGCTTCCACCAAAAGGAATATGTTGCTTTGACTGCGCCGACCCGGTTTGTTTGTGTCTTCCATGGCTATCTAGGCGGTTTCCTGCGTCCCGATCACTACTCGGCCTCCACCACCGAATGTGCGTCTACTCATATCTCTCGCCCGGATTTCTTCGCGGAGCATATCACGGAGATTTTGCAGTGACCACGGAGTGGTGCCATTTCGCCTATGAAGTTCCATTTTCACGTAAGTGGGCAACTTGGACAGTATAATGGGAGTAAACACTTGTCCAAATGTGTCCTCTTAAAGCCCCAACGCGATGAGGCTACGGATATGTTTTTCACACTCGTCGTACGTGGCCTGCAATTTCTCGGTGTCATGACTTGCGACCGGCAACGCGAACATAGCTTCGAAATGCGACTGCTAATTGCTTATTTCCAAACCGTTCAGTTAGTGAATCGACAGCTGATATATAATTCGCTGATGTCAACCGATATCCGTCAACTAGCCGTAAAGCAAACCCTACTAAAAATGTCCGTAGATATTTAAATTTGTCGATTGACGACAAATCACGATTGTCATGGATCGTGCTGGAGAATCCGTCCCAAAACTCAGGCCAACGTAATGGATCGCCGCCAAACTTCGTCATTTGCAGCTTGGGTAGCTGGACACAAACTGCTTTGTGTTCGCCAAACGACTGTTTGGCTGCACCATTAGGAGGAGCGTTACCGGGTCTGGTGTGGAATACTGTCTAAGCTTAGCTGAAAGCGATGCACTCGCTTCTAAGATAGAATGGTCATAATCGGCCGCCGTTTGTACCTCTGCGGTCAAATCTTCTTCGGAGGGGGCGTTTAGCATGACATCCTCATTTAACTGATAGATGCGCGTCCTGTAATCACAGAGCTTTGTCAGAATCGCCTCTGCATTTTCTACGGTATCAGCGTCATGGATTACGTTAATTTCCTTAAGCTTTGCTAATTCCCTATTACAATTGAGTTTAAGGGCCCGGCGCTGCTTGTTACGTAACGACAGTGCACGTTCGTCCATTGTTAAATACTATAATTTGAAACAAAGCGTGATTTAAACCAGGATATGTTGCTAGAGACGTATTGTTTTTAAATAACTGATGTAAATCGCACCGATTTAGGACGGTAACAAAAACTGATGCTAGTAATAAATGCGTTACTATACCCAAAAAGCGTGTACCTTTCACAGGTAAATAATGTTGACAGGTTTACTCACCGGGTTGAGCAATGGACAATCAAGCAAACGTGTCCGAATTTTGTCGAAGGACCATATGAGCAATTTTAATACCACTGGAGAAGCCTCACGCTATAGACTTTCGATCAATCATTGACCATAAGCAATCGTTGTACATATTTATATATTTTTTATTCACATAACGGGTTTATGAATGGTAACAAAAACAATAAACTGGTATGACAATAAAACATTAACAGTAGAACCTTTCGAGCATTGTAAAAATTCTAATGATTTCCAATACAACAACACAGTAAGAGTTTAGCCAGAAACTAATGAGATATTAAAAATCTAAGCTTTATAGCTTCCAGAAGTGTATTAGGAAGTTTCTAAAAAACTAAATTAACAACGTTGTACAATGAACTTCAGAAGGTAAGAAGAATCACATGACACACATTAAATTCGACCTAACCTCCCAAAGTGTAGTCAACATCCGTCCTGTGTCGTTCGCACTCATGCTAGCTACACAAAGATTATGCAAATCCTGATTGTATTGAAACATTATGAAACATTATTGAAACATTGTAAATCGTGAGTTAGCGAGTTTCACAACAGTCACTACCGAAATGAGATCGATTGACAGAACTATATCCCCTCGATCGGCAACGTATCGAAATCCGGATAATGGAACAAATGCACGTAATTAAAGATCGGTGGGAGCGATATAACAGGCTCAAAGCATTTTTATTGCGGCATGGTCGACTCGAGCAAACCATGACCATTAGATCAAAAATAATAAGATCTATATTTTTACGCGATATTGGTCTGACAATTATAAAGGTCTATATTTTTTCGCTATATTGGATCAACAACTATAATTTTACGCTGAGTGCTTGCATGACACTTACATTCAATATTTCATGGCGTTTTTACGGAAGAATTAGTTATGGGAATTTCAATGTCGCTACCGAAAAATAGATCGATTGCCAGAACTAATTGTAATGCTCCTCGATTGGCATGAAAATCAGTGCAACCGAACGAATCCAAACAATGGAAGATCGGTTGGAGCAACAAAAACACTCAAAGAATTCCATATAACGACACAGTCGATTCGATAGAACTATGACTATTACATCAACAACTATAAGATGTACGATATTGCATAAAACCGCCCGTAACGCCAGTCGAACGAGCATTTTACGACGCACAAGCGCGAATTCCTGCAACATTTCGTGATATCCTTGATGCATTACTCATTCCAATTCATATGGCGCAACACAGAGTGCCTGATCGAGGCGTCGTCTACCTATGGCCTATGCAACTCGGATAAGGATTGAACATAAAAATCTTGATAAGCCCGATCTTAACAAAGACACCTCCCATAGAGCCTATTTGCATTGACTCTCCCGAATTGCCATTGTCTAAATATTATTTACTTTTATAGGCCTTCTTTCGTGCACATGACCGTATCGTAGTGCCGCACGCGCGATGTCCGTCATCAATTTGGAAGTCCGCACAGTCACTTAAGACATCCATAATTGCGCAAGTACAAAACCGCTCAAAAGACACTAGTTGTTAATGCACAAATGATATGCCTCAAAAATAAATTCCAGAAGCACCGCGACGGACCCAGTCTTATGAAGTTCACTTATTTTTGATAGCAAAATTTATGATTTTAATTTTTCGTTTTTGGTACCTATTTTGGCGATTTGACCAGGACACCAGGTTGAGAGTATATAGAAAATATATAATACAGATATACACATACTTAATTATTTTTAATGCACAAATGATATGCCTCAAAAATAAATTCCAGAAGCACCGCGACGGACCCAGTCTTATGAAGTTCACTTATTTTTGATGGCAAAATTTATGCTTTTAATTTTTCGTTTTTGGTACCTATTTTAGCGATTTGACCAGGACACCAGGTTGAGAGTATATAGAAAATATATAATACAGATATACACATACTTAATTATTTTACGCGATAATTCATAGTACAACCATAATACACACCCCACGGCTTCGGCGTTGCAAACAAGAAGCTGACGACACTCAACCGGTTGAGCTACCCTGCGTTACAATACACTGCTATAAGTTAAACATGTGGCATACTAAATTTTGATTGAAAACTTCAGCAAATCATATTCAGAAATTCATATTCTGAACTTAATTGCTTTGAAAACTTCAGCAAATCATATTCAGAAATGCATATTCCGAATTTCATTGCTTTTAGATTAGTTTACTATCAAGCTCCCAATAGTGAACATAAGTAAAAATTGACTTTATTAATAATAGAGATAAATTTACAAGTATAACAAACAGAAAACAAAGTCCCAAAGGCAATTTCTTAATCACGTTATGGATATTAACTGAATATTGTCACCAACAGTGAATTTTCCTTGTATGGAACAGCAAATGTAACCCTAGCAAAACATGAAATGTTGAGGAGTATGATAAATGCTTTGCATATGCCAAAGTCGATGGGTTTTTTTGTGTCGTTTACGATACGTATATAGTGTCCCGAACGCAAAACATTTGGTCCTTCTGTACTCGGGACTATACAATATAAACTGTCAATGAGATTTACGTAAAAGTAAAGCATAATTCACGTCTCAGACCAGGATGTGCCTGAACTGCAGCTACAAAATAGAACGATGATAGGAATACAATATATTTCTGTTTCACCTGATATGTATATAACAATCGTAGTGTTGAAGATAAACATGAAAAAAAACTTAAACCGTTGTGAAAACGGCTCTCTGGTACCATAGTTTATCCCTACTGATCCAAGTGAAGCTGAGGCGCGTAACGTTATTGTCTTAAATGACGTCTTTTAGTTCGGGGGTGAGGTGTTCTGGAGCAGGGACACCCCCCACCCGCCAGCCTTAAGGTAACGCTTGTGTAGACTTTATCTGAGAGCGGAAAATGCGGGACAATTCAAACAAAACCTAGAAGAAGCCATAGGATAGCACTCCTGCACCCAACGCAGTATACAGTTTCTTTCGCTTAGAGCATGAAGCACGTCAGTGTTTTACTGAGGCCATTACGAAGCGTTTATCAAACCCAACGTAAACCAATTGCACCATCACGTCTTGTTTTGGTTACTATAGTTACCTAATGTAACAAAGCTAATGGAATACAATCGATATGTTACCTTTAGGAGTCCTATGTTATATATGTTGTTTGAAAAAGGAACAGCTTAGTATGGGGCTCGGGGGCAGTCTTTCGACATAGCTAGGCTTTTATATAAGCGTGAAGCTGAGGCTAAAGCATAGGCTTAGTATATATAAAGAGAATGGCATAGCTAAAATAAAAATTTTATTGCGCTTGTGTAAATTTCTGGTTCCCATTACTTTAGTCTAGCTTTAGGAGCAAGCATTTTTTATTGGCCTATTAAAGAACGTAAATGTGTAGATAGCCTCATATTTTTCCTTTGTGCCCATAAGATCGTGTTTAATTTGCGTCCGATGCAATCAAGTGCAATTTGTTTAACACCCAGACTCTGCCGTAAATTTGTGGAAAGCTTTTTTGTTGTCGACGTCATTCCCTGAAGTAAAAGTTAATCGAATTAAACTTATGTATATGTAACAGATCCTTACGGATCGTTACGAGGTGGATAATCCTGACCACAGCCTAATGGCCAACTTTTATCGAAAACCCATAATCTTGACCACATAGCAATGGTCAACATTTACGAAAATCCTGACCACACGATAATGGTCAACATTTAAAATAAATCTGACCACACCCAATGGTTAACATTTTTTTCGAACAAAAATAAATCTGACCACACCCAATGGTTAACATTTTTTCGAACAAAGATAAATCTGACCACACCCAATGGTTAACATTTTTTCGAACAAAAATAAATCTGACCACACCCAATGGTTAACATTTTTTCGAATAAAAAATAAATCTGACCACAGTGCCATGGTCAACATTTTTCGACCACCAATAATTCTGTCCACAGTATAATGGACAACATTTTCCCGAGTACCAAAAATCCCGTCCATAGTGTAATGGACAACATTTTTCCGTGTACTAAAAAAATCCCGACCATAGCGTAATGGTCAACTTTTAATCAAGTTCCCCAATAATCATGACCACGTGTATAGTGGCCAACTTTTCCGAATTCAGTCACCAGTTTCTCCCCAACCTGAACACTTGACAGGAACAGCCCAAAAGGGTACGGAACCCACCCTCGCCTTACAATACGTACAGTTAAGTGAGCAGAATCAATTAATCACAAGCGAATATATATATTGAGTTCTTTATATACTCCCATCGACCGTAAAACCCTGTTGTCACCTCATAGAAGATCGCCTAACTGGCACAAATCCTGAACCGCAGTATATACGTAAATTAGCAATCGAAATAACTCGCAAGAGCAATAAGGTTATGTAAGCACATAGTTGCGATAAATCAGGAATTATCCGGTATATACGTAGCAAATTGAAACAGAACCACAATCAAGGTATATACGTACGTAATTGGAACAAACTCAGTCGCACCATTTATATCGACATATATAAGTAAATGGAATAACCAGATCTAAATAGTCCCGCCATGTGAATGATTGGTATTTCGGCCTGCACCGCCGACATGTTTTGATCAAGATGGGTATTACCGTTGCCATTTCAGGAAAGTAACAATTGCTGAAGAATCGTAATCGTTTGTGCAGATGTCTATATTCAGTTATGTACATATTGATAATAGTGCCCCAATGGCACGCTTTGGTACACATATATTAGTATTTGCATCATTTTCTATTGGCCATAAAGGCACCCTGTATGTATAGTTGAATTATGTACCCTTATCATCGTTATTGTTATTCGTTTGATGGCCATAAAGGCACATTTTCGATATGTTACCATGATCGTATGATATAACTGTGTGCCGTGGAATTGATATTGTTGTCTATACACGTTTTCAGGTACAAGTTTCGACAATTTAATTGGGATATAAATTGTTAATTAATTCTTGTACTCTGTTCATACCATCTATTGTTATTGCCTGCGGCCGTAAAAGCGCCGCCATTGTTTTTGTCGTATACCGTATCATGCCAATAGTGTGTTATGAGTGTATCGTTTTATTGGGTCGAACAGGCCATAAAAGCGCCTGCGTTCGACCATGATTTATATGCTCTGATTGTCATACTTTGTTGTGTATCTTCATAATTTTAGGCTGGGAATATGACCAGAGGAGTGTAACGCATTTGACGTGATTTTAGCAGGAATTATAGGGAATTTTTACGCATTTAAATTGGAGTTTTATGGGTATAGATAGTGAGTATGGCGAGCCCTTGCCATACGCGATCTCGTAGGAAATTTTAGGACGGTACGACTCCCCGCTAAACCCGGAATAGGAGACTACGTAGGAATTGCCCTACCCCGAGCGGTAGGACCTCAAAACGAGTTGCAAATTTTCATAGGAAATAGTGGCCGCGACGGACTCCCGTCACGACCGTCCTCACGAATGAGGGCTGCAGAAAGTGCGACTGTTCGCCCGAAAGCGAACAGCAACCGAGCAAATTTTCTGAAAAGTATAAGGATAAATCAAAAATATCAAATTTCCCAGTGTTCAATGTTACCATTGTCACTGGATAATTCACTGAGATAAGCAACACAAGTAAGAATTGTGAAAATTTATGAAATTTAGAAGCCGAAAATACCGGCTCCGGTCCATAACTCCGGAACCGTTGGGAATTCCAAAATTTTATACTCAATATTTCTTGTAGCAAATTTCACGGTCTTTCGAATGGAACCGGTTTCGTGGAAATCCGACCCGGATCCACGGACTTAGGGACAAATTAGTATATAAGTAAACTGGTAAAATACATTTAACTAAATAATTCGACGAATTATGGACAGAAAACCGTATGAGTGGTATCGTTAGAAACCCCAGACCCGAGGCTTTCATTTGAGCCCGGACGGGTCTAGATGCGCCCACTTTTGGGTACCCCATATGTAGATTTTAGAAACAACGCCACGACCGGCGTGTCACCCCTCATTAGATTTCCCGTGTTGGGACGAACCCAAAAATGTACAAATCACCCCGAAAAAGTGCGCCCCGAACCCAGGAGAACCGTTTAAACACCCCGGTTTTTGGAAAATTTGGCATGGACCCTCCCCCAGGAGTCTATTTTCCCCCCTGGAGACCGAATACGGTCCTGTTACATACTAAAATAACCGGACGGACATACTGAGTCCGAATCCGATACTTTCGTGGCACTCTGGCCATTCCCCGTGAACCCCCACCCTTCTTTTTACCCCTTTGCTCTTCTGTGTCATTCTCTTGTTTACATAAGTCACGTCCTTTCATTCTAACCCCAATCCCCTATATGAAGTTTATATAAACTAAGCGCAAGCTCGATATCAACTTATTAGCTTCGTTAAGTCAACAATCTGACCAATATTAAATGTAGTTCGCGAATGACTTTTAATAGTCCACTGGTCGAGGTGTGCAAAGAGCAACGTTAGCTGCAGCGGCAAATTTCATATGAAGCTGGACTTTAAATTTATTCAATAGGAAAGCTTATATGCCAGTCAGCACCTCAATTAAGGACCGCAACTTTGTACAAACTGGAAGTACTGAACGGTTAAATAAACAGCGCTACACGTGAAACATCAAATTATACAAACTTTATAAAGAGTATATATATATATATGTATCTAGTTATTATTAAGCCAAAATTCGCTTAATATTACGAATCATACACGCGCTTGGGTAAATATTAGATTTATATAAAGCTTTTGCTTGGCTCGCTATTAAAACCACCAAGGTACATCGTCTTGAACAAACACTACTGCTGCTTACTTTAACGTTAGACGTCCCGTACACGCATTTGAGTGCCCAGGCTGATGCTGTAAATGATATTAAAGCTAACTGTTTAGTATTAAGCCTGGAAGTTTAATAACGCCTTATCAGTAGAATTGTCTGAGTTGGAATAAAGTTTAAATATAGTTGTTATTAGGGTTTGTAATTTAATATAAAGCTTTCTTAGAGTTTATACGATTTAGTTTAAAATTCCTTAGAAACTTCTAGAAAGTTTTAGACTTTTATATAGGTTTTCTATAAATTTCTAATAAACAAGGTCGTAAATCAAAGAAATTTAATAAGATTTTGTAATAAATTCGGCTCGAAATTTCCGAAAATATGATCGGAATTCGGCCGATAACGATGTTGATTTAATTGAGTAAAATTAGATCAGAAAATCGGCCAAAAGTGCTGAATAAGCACTTTAACGGCCACGAAATTTGAAAATTTGAAATTCGGTATAAAAGCAGAGTCGCAAAGACTCTGCAGAGTTCAGTACGACTTTGGCAGCGTGGAGTTCGGTCGTTTTGCAGACCGACTCTGACGCTTTCTTTGGTATTGTTGTTTCCTGCATCGAGTGTCTTTATTTTCTACTGGTTTTGTGGTTTCTCCGTTGTGGTTTGCGAGTGGACGAAGAAGCGATGGACGCCGACGGACAGGAATCGAACCCGTAAGTATGGACAGGGAGGTGAAGAGGC
>JASANE010020832.1:0-10028 GCA_030248225.1 Trileptium ribeirensis | reverse complement strand
TGTCTGACGTGTCTTTCGTTCAGTTACGTATTGTCGAAAAGCTTCATGACTGACTTTACTTTAGCCATCCCATTCTCTATTTGTAGCCGAAGGGCTTCGCTACCCGGGGCTGATTCTTTCATTTGCTGCATTTGTTTGAGGATTTCCTCTACCGATGGTATTTCGTTCATCACTTCGTTTGCATAGATCGCGATTGGGCAGTTTCGGAGGTCCAATGTTAGTTCGACAGCCGCCATGACTTCATTCGGGTCTCTTTCGAACCGTTTTTCCGATACTTGTTCAAAGTGTGCTTTGAACTCATTTGTAGTTATCGTTGCACTGTTTAGTGCCTTTTTCCGGTCCCTTGTGCCCAACTTCCGAAGGATTTTGTACATCAGGCCGGTGTTGCCCCTCTGGCTCGCTGCATGACAATCATCGATAACATCGTTCCACCAAACCTTCTCCCACTGTTGCAGTGATGTCCGAATGCGATTTCTCGCTTTTTTCAGTTTTTCTCGAATTAAAGCCAAACGTGCTTCATGCGCGTCTCGTGTAGCTCTGGTGGTGAGCTGGAGCATCAGGGCGCTTCGTTCCAAAATTGCATCGTTGATTTCCGCTTTCATCACACTAATTTGTTCGTTTCGGCCTAGCAGCCAAGGGCTACTATGATCCTTTCGTTGTCGACCACAGACTATGTCGGCTGTGTTCCACAATTTCTCGCGCATGATTCTACTGGGGAGCAGGCCAGAAAAGGCCCTTGCCAACAGATGGTTTAAGGAAGAGCTCCTTGGGTCGGCTACACCCTCGGCCCTCTGTTGATCCGTGGGAGGTTGAAGAAATGGCACCTGACGATGTCATCGCTTCCCTTTTCCACGAACCCCGGTGGAATTTTTGCCGTGCAGGTTTCGATACCGTGCGTGTCCCGCTTGCGCCGTGCCGAAGCTGAACGCAAACCACCATCGACAAGCTTACATTAGAATGCTGCGGAGTGTCATACTCTTCATCATCGTCAGTGTAGTGTATACTGCAAGGAGACGAGCAAACATATTCAACTTATGATTTACATTGTTAAATCAGTCAAATGTCGTCACGTTATTCCTTTCATCCAGAGCACATTGACATTGTTGTTCATATATAATGTAGCATGACTAGAATGAACAAATTTAAGCAGTCGTGATCTAAGCTTTTTTGCTAGGCCCATTTGCGTATTAGCAATTAATTTTAAACGTACCACCTCATACAATGATGTTATGATGTTACGAGTGTAGTCGCGTCGGATGTTAAAGGTTTTGGTAGCGGGGAAAATGGATTGTCTGAAGATGTTTGAAGAATTTTTACCTACGCCTAGCGCCATCTGTGCTGTAACCCGTGCAGCGATATGAAAATTTATTCCATTCAAATATTATAGGTACAACCGCTGTGGCTGGTGTCTATTTTCTGCTTTCTTCAGACGCGTCGGGAACCCAGAAATACACGATAAGTATTTTCCGGTTTCTAAATACCATGAAACAAATTGCATTCCAGTTTCATGGATAATGTGGCAGCCGCCTGTGTTGCAATGTGAAAATGACGCTTTAAGTTATTAATTTTTCTTTATTGACGTGATTTGTAGATTTCGAAAGTCTTACTCGTCTTTTTCGTCGTTGAAGAAATGTACGGCTCTTATGTTTTAGATGTTTTGAAATTTGCCGAAACGATGCCCATAATGTATTGCTGGTGTATTATTGTGTTTCTACGGCTTTCAAATTGGCTTATGTAGCTCAACTTGTAACCTCGAAAGAAAGAAAGAAATTTTAAGCTCTGGGTCAGCTCTACTTGAATCATTTGCGGCTCTGCTTTTACAGACAGATCTTAGCCTCTGGCTGACTCGGATCAGCTGTTCAGCCATTATGGTAAGCTGGGGTCGGCACGGCTGCAGAGCCGAGTTAAGAGCCTAAATTCTTACCTCTACCCTAAAACTAAGCATAGCACAGACCAGCAATGGAACGGAGTCACGGGGTCACAATTCTCACGGGGTCATTAGACTGACCCCGTGACCCGATAAATAATTCTTCGGTGAAATTACAAACTTTTTCATTACTTTCTGTATACAAAGATCTCACTAACATATATACTGTTCCATATAACCATTTATTTATTACTATATAACTTTTTGAATTTGTTTGGTGTGGAATTCTCACGGGAGGTCATGAAGATCACAAAAATGCGATCGGTATTAATTTCTGAAACAGCAAGAGTCTTAAGTAAAAATGAATCCGCGCCGAGCTGTGTCATTTGTAAGCTGCTACTACGTTCATTACCGCGATGTCTTATTTGTTCTTTGGAGTAGTGGGTGGATTCGATTTCAGACCCGCCGAACAATGTAAGGACGTTTGTAAGCTTAGGCTTACGCTTATCACTCAAATACAACCTTAAATAAATGAAATTGTGAGGAGAAAGTGTAAAAGCGCCTAAAGTCTGCTGACGTCCATAATTTCTGAAATTTGTTCCTGATTCGAACATCTGGTGTTATTTGTTTATTGTTGCCTTTAAATTTAGGCTCCTTAAGTGTTAGTAGAGTTATTTGTATACCGTGGGAATTTTCAAATTTTTTTTTTTGGTTTTCAATTTTCTTTCACATTGTGAACATAAAATATTATTTTATGTGCGCCTGGTCTTTCTCATGATATATATATTTGTGGCTTATGAATTTTTATAAATCCTTTGCGGAATATCAAATATATGTAGCTATATATTACCATACGGTTTTCTCACACGCTTAGCTAACTAGGTTTTCGGCTATTGTTACGTCCAAAATTGAGATATTTGAATATGTTTAACATTCAGAGGTGTTGTTTACGTTTGATTAGCGCATCATATACGAGTAATTTTTTGAGAAATCTTTACTGATGATTTTTTACCATATTGCAGATTGGAAAATCTTATACAATTTAGAGAAAAAATTATTTTCCACAAAATTAGTAATGTTAATTTGTTGACGCTACAGTTGTCATTCCGGCGATTTTGACCCTAAATTCCGAGTTCGGGACCGAATATTAAAAAATTATTCGAATGTTGGGACAGCACAAAGGCCATAATTTATTTACGACAAATATTATTGAAATTCGTCTTAAAGATTTCGCTGAGATTTGCGCTTACACATCGACAATTTAGAAGGAACTCATCTGTGGTCATACTGAATTCCTCGGAAAAGATTAATTATTGGTTATGATAACGGAGACTTCGGAATATTGGAAACACATCTCTTTTTAATGAAAACATAATTTTATTCATTCTATGTATTTCAGAAGTTAATAATTCTTGTGTACAAGTGTTTATATATATATTTATCATTAACGGGGTCACGGGGTCAGGACGCGACAGTGCCACGGAGTCACTTAGATGTGACCCCGTTCCATTGCTGGCACAGACTAGCCACGCTCGAATCTGTTGGGATTGCCTCGCTAGTTATTAGTCGGGGAAGAAACAGCCAAGCGTTGTATACTGGTGTTTTTTGGGATATATGTGCGAAAAGAAACATTGTATAATTTGCTTAGTCACAAGATAAGATGTACGCATATTATTTTAGAAGCAATTTGGGACATTTTCGTGTTCAAACGACAACGCCGCCAATACGGTTTCGTCGAGCATCGTCGAGCGATTAGTAGCGTCCGACAAAGGCGGCGGCAGTGGCGGTGACAGCAAGTCCGGTTCATTAGCCGAGGATGCGTCGAAATTTTTGTCCGAAAAAGTGACGTGCCTTGTTTGTACTGCAACACTTCCGAATAGGACATACGCGTTGTCGCATATCAAATCACATTTCGAGGTCAAAGCCAACGAAGTCGGTCTCTTGTGCGGACGCTGCGGGAACATATTGCCCGATTCGAAAGCGTTGATGGGGCATTTGGAGTTTGAGCATGGGATTTCGTAGTTATTGATTGATTGATTGATTGATTAGTGACTCACTGATATTATCGTGATGGCAGTTAAAAGTGTTCCGAGTACAGTCAGTTTAGTTTGCTTCAAAAGGAAACCGAAAGATGGACGCAAATTCGATTCAGAAATATCCAGGAGACGCAAACGGTTCAACTTTAGTAGTCCACAAGAGTAATTTATGGATTCTGTTTGTTGTTTTTTCAGCCTTATGCATTCCACGTGTCAAAGAATGATGGTTGATTCCTCTAAATGAATCCGCTAAATTCACGACTCCATCTTTTTTCCGGAAGTAGTATCTGGTTATTATTCATTGGACGATATTGTATATGTTACTCTAAATAGCATTGGGGTATTGGCAAATAGCAAAATTTATTCGTCATAAGAATGATGGTTGATTCCTCTAAATGAATCCGCTAAATTCACGACTCCATTTTTTTCCGGAAGTAGTATCTGGTTATTATTCATTGGACGATATTGTATATGTTACTCTAAATAGCATTGGGGTATTGGCAAATAGCAAAATTTATTCGTCATAAGATATATTTCTTAGTATTTACTAGCAAACGTAATAGAGTTTTTTCAAAGAAGTAGAATGTGTGATTAGTTCCGGATTTCACATGTTTTCTATCGCTTTTACATTGCTAAGCTGCGTATATAGAGACTAGTGCAGTGATGGGAATACGGACCGCAGTCGGGTCCAGGTCGGGTTGTGTGTATTCATAGACCCGAGCCGGATGGCGGGGTCAAATTTGGGTCCAGGTTTGAACTAACCAATGGCCTCGCATATCATGTCCTATGTGCATGATTTTTCACAATTCCAACGCAAGATTTGTTGGTATAGTTATGATCAACTACGATGCTTGTGTAATCCATATGATATAGGCATACGCATATTATGAGTACATCGCAAAATATAGCAGAACGCGAACACATATTTTAAAACATATTTTAGTAATTTTTTGTTCCCGGTTTTCTATGCTACATATATACAATATACTTGAAATACTGCCGTCGGGAATCCTTTGAAAATCTTGACCCCGATAGAGTCTGTAGTGGGAAAGATCTGGGCTTTCAAACAATGGCTCGTCTTGTCTTTTCACGAAGCGTCTCCGGCTTGTGGTTCATCTATTCCGATAAAAATCCGGGCTCGGTTCGTAAAAGCTTTTACGTAATAATTATAGGAGCCTTATTTGTGAAGATATATAATACACACACCAAGTAAGAACGATGATATAAAAATATATATAGTTGGCTTTTAGCAGCCCAGCCCAGTCAATGTCAGCTTTTCTTGCTGTTGGCTCACTATTGCACTGTACTTCAGTTCTTATAATTGTTGGTTGTTTTGGAAGACAGGTTTCAAGAGCCAACACCAGCCTTTCGAGATTTACTAGTCACGAACGGCTGGCAGGGACTAATCTTAGGCTGAGTCTCGGCAGTTCCCGCTTTGTTTTTGGGGATGTATCCCTCCAAAAATCAGGTAACTAAGAATAAAGCCTTTTGATCGGAAAACTGAATGGCAATTTTTTATGTTCTAAACTTCCTGATCTCCTCAAAATTCCTCGCATCCCCAAACTTTAGATGTTATCTGCGCCAATGCCTAGAGCTTAAAGTTCTTTCCTCTAATAGAGACAGTATTATGTAGAACAGTTACGCAAATATGTAATCCATTCTGAAAACTTCTGAGAGTGGGTATTAGTGCTGAGTCGTTTCATATGCTTTCATACGTTTTATAGCTGTACGTGTGTTGTTGATATAAAATCGCAAAAGGCGCAAATATGTATATAGGAGATTTTTTCCCACGGCGTTCTTCTTTAAGTGTGGCCATTAACATTCCTCGACAAACGTTCTCTGTATTCGACTCCTGGCTTCTTAAAATAGGGATGGTGGAGCTCCTTGTATTTCGACCTGTTCTCAGGTTGTTAATGCCTTCAGGTTCCCAGGCACTGTCTTGCGCGACTAAAAATCAACCTATTCTGAGGTGGGTTGAAAACGCTGAATTTTCTCAATTTCGGCTTAGAATTTCGAAATTATTTTTGTAGACATACACAATTGCAATCAGCCATTAAAAATATATATTTGGCGTTTTATGGGAATTACGGTACACATATATATTTTATGGTCATGCAGGTCAGCTGGGATGGGTCACCAGAAAAATTTAGGGCATCGCCCCAGACACTTTCTATTCCCCAGTTCCGAAGTAAGATAACCGCCAGGTGTAATTTTGATGGTTTGGAGAAGAGAGGAATTCAATTTTTATTATTGATAAGTAAAAATTTATGTATTTGACCATTGTCCTGGTTACGCATTTGTGGGCGTGTTACGTCACGTATTAATGGGTTTTAAAATCTCGCATTATTGCAGCCATTTGTGATAGTGGTTTTGACGCAGTTTGGCAGAAATACATAAAAAAATTTAGTAAATAGATTTAGTTTCGTTCTGAAATATGTTATTGATCTATTATGCGATCTCCGGGTAGCATTTACTGCAATGCCAACTTTTCCATACTTTAAGCAGGTTCTCGGTGCGATAGGTACTCAGTGTAATTTTACGGTATGTATATATTTCAGGACTTCTTTGTGATGCAGAATTTTACAGAGAACAGGATTTAACCATACAGATGAGGAATTTCAGGCACCCTAAGATAACAGTTTAAGTGTGTCGTTGAACAAGTTTAAATGTATCGTTGGAAAGTTTATGCTACTGAATTTGCTATATATACATGTTTACATTATGTGTGCATATATTTATCTGCCGGCGCTAGTATTAATCACAATTTTATGATGTTGCTTAATTTATTCCCAACTACGGTTGGGCATTTAGTGCACTAAATTCGAGAAAAATACGCAATTTTTGTACCAAATCCACAGCTTTATAGATAAGAAACATAATCCCTTATGCTAGTTTGCCGCAAAGATATAGTCACCTACTTGAGCTTTCTACTGCTGCCATCTAGGTCCAGGCTGAAATCTGCGAAGCCGACGGTCCAAACAAATTTCTCTTTTTTTCTGCATTATAATCATGTTGTGAGTAGTACAATGGCGAGTTATTATGTAGCTATGCCTCAGGATTTTGTTTCTGGTTTTGCGTGATGTTTTTTGTTTGTTTCCCCTGTTTTCAAGTATCATTAAAGATCAACAATTTTTATGGTAGTTGGGAATTCGCAGACCTAGGCGCTTAGTAGTATTGTATTATATGGCAGATATGTAGGGTCTTTTCTATTAACCCCGCATGAAATTGAGTAATTTTGAAGGTACAGTGGTAATTTTAGTACCATTCGACTCAGCATAACAAGCTGGTTTAGGAAATATATATTTAGGCCATTCTTTGGGTTCCGAATGGTATATACCCAAAATTTTCGAAATAAAAATTTCTCGGTAAACACCGTTGGACTCAGCTCAGCAAGCTGGTTTATAAATTTTTATGGTTTATCCATTTTTATGTCAAAAAAATTATCGAATTTTTTTGGTTCCCAGTAGCACCCAAAATTTTAGAAAAAAATTTCTCGATAGTACAATTTATATATCATTTAAACGGGTCGAATTTACGAGCTGGGCTGTATGGTGCTAAAATCACCTTAATCAGTTCATGGGTTAAAGAGTTATCGCCATTTATGTAAAATCCCAAGCCTAACGCAAAACCTAAGATTATTCTTAGCCTAACTACTTAACCACTAAACCGATTAGGCTGCTTTTACTACCAATCGACACAGCTCGCCATTGCGGTTAGAATGATTTATAAAATTATGCAATTATTTACAATACAGCGACCGAGTTGACCTAAAGTTGACGAAACCACTTCTCCTAAAGTACATTCTTAAATGTTGCCAGTTGCATGTCATAAGTGTCATGACATGGTGCAGACAGGGATGGCATTGTTCGCGTTACAGTCGCTTAGATACCGGGGTTGCCAGTTACATGTCATAAATGTCATGACATGGTGCAGACAGGGATGACAGTGTTCGCGTTACAGTCGCTTAGATACCAGGGTTGCCAGTTATATGTTATAAATGTCATGACATGTTGCAGACAGGGATGACATTGTTCGCATTACAGTCGCTTAGATACCGCGGTTGCCAGTTACATGTCATCACATGGTGCAGACAGGGATTCTGATATTTAAGATTGCTGCAATGCATTTAATATACTCAAACACCGTGCAAAAGTTTCCTTCAAAAACTTTGGGACTATAATACATTCATTCTTTGGTTTTAGTCCTAGGCGCTGCTAAACTAGCAGTGTCCGAGTAGCGAACTAGAGGTGAAGAAAAATCCGGAATATCAAATTGATATTCTGATATTTAAGATCCCTGCAATGCATTTAATATACTCAAACACCGTGCAAAAGTTTCCTTCAAAAACTTTGGGACTATAATACATTCATTCTTTGGTTTTAGTCCTAGGCGCTGCTAAACTAGCAGTGTCCGAGTAACGAACTAGAGGTGAAGAAAAATCCGGAATATCAAATTGATATTCTGATATTTAAGATCCCTGCAATGCATTTAATATACTCAAACACCGTGCAAAAGTTTCCTTCAAAAACTTTGGGACTATAATACATTCATTCTTTGGTTTTAGTCCTAGGCGCTGCTAAACTAGCAGTGTCCGAGTAGCGAACTAGAGGTGAAGAAAAATCCAGATTTTGTAGCTTCAGGTCGCTCCGGTTCTTCCTGAACCATGTCCGACTTGGGACGGTTTTCGAAGTAAACAGTCTCGGCTTTTCGTGACCTGTGTTTGGCTCGACTAATCGAATGATCAATAATAAGTTTGTTATTCCCTAATATGTGCCACCAACAAAACATATATGTAGTTGCTCTTACAGATTTTAATTGGCAGAGCCGATGTAACCTCTTGCCTTCGTTCTTTTGGCTAAGGATGTGGTTGTTATGTAATTATGTTTGTTGTTTTAGAAAAGAGCTTTTAAACACTCAGCCCGACTCGGCTTTTCATAAATCATGGCTGATCTGCTAGGATATAGAACTGAGCCGATCCTAGAGCCCAAACTGTCACATCTATAAGAAACCGCCTATTCATATACTCAAATGAAATTAACACCTATTCACTTAATCGCTGCGGACACTGCCATGAAATAGGTATATAATGCTATTTCGCGGACACTGTTTGATAAGGCGCTTGGGTAAGATAACACCGATTTAATCGTATAGAAGTTCACTTTACCCTATCAAAACATTACGTAAAGGCACAAGTTATTTTACACAATAAATCGAAATTTTATAATGTCACATAGTACGTTACCTGAAGCGTAGTAGCGCGCTGGGCAGGGGGTTCTGTGTTAACTAGTGCGACATAGTTGGTTGGTCGCTGTTGAAAGTAACAACCCATTTATCAATTGGGGCTTTATTTGGCGCAGCGCTGTGGAGTACATTTAGCGGGAAAAGCACTGGCCAGTAAAATAATATGGCTCTAGTGCGTGTTTAATGATGAAATTATTGTGTTATTTTAAATTGTTTGTATTTTGTGTATTATAACTTGCACTTGTGTTGTACAGTAAATGGCCTTTGTAGAGAAGTTAATATGAGCGATACCTATTTTTTAATATAAACATCAACAGTTGTTATGGTGTTTATTGATACTTTTATTTCGACTTGGTTTGACCCCAATATCAAGAATATAACACTAAAGTTTGGCAAGAATGTAATTTGTTACTGTCTTTAACGGCAATGAAGCTAAGAGGTTACAGGAAGTTGATACAATTCGATAGGAAGATTGTTTTTATTGCGGTATTGTAAATGCGCGAATCTTAGATTTTTCCTGAAAATAGGGCAAACTAGGGCTTTTGGAAAGGTCATTAGGGCTTACCAGGCGTTTCACATCGTGCAATCGGGATTACCCATCCTTCCTCGTAAGTACTTAGGGACCCCAACTGAGCGATTGAATACACATTTGTTTAAGTCCCTAAAGGACAACAAAATTACCCCAGTTTTGGGGCTCCACACCCGCCAGAGGTCTTGTACTATCCGTTTAAAACCGGGGTCATCAATCCTCACCGGATCCACATAACCAAATTGTGATACAAAATTTTACCACTTTTGACACATAAAACGGCCTCTAACAGGCCACCTATTGTGTACTAGGACCAGTTCTGGCCCTAAGGGATCCCAGCTGCACCACTATTTTC